>VXBW01008446.1:3466031-3478582 GCA_013400375.1 Thinocorus orbignyianus | reverse complement strand
ATGATCTTACCGTGTGTCTTGGGAGTGTACTGCACGCATCTAAGTCACCATTCAGGGATGTGCATGTATTTGCAATGCTGACAGAGGAAACATGCTTTACTGGAAGTGTCTCCCCTGCCCTCCCCCTGGAATATCGGTGGGTTTAGTATCTCCTGAGTGTCATCGCTCAGTGCCAGGTCATTATTGATATGTGACTGTAGGCTTGCAGTTTATAAACAAAGAGCAATCTAAATTAAATAGCTTGTTCTGGAATACATCCTGCCCTTTTGACTTCACAGTATGGATTGTACAAGGTGTTACTGTCGTAGTTGCTGGATTTGATTATGGGTGTGTAGAAAAAGAATTCTTATTTGCAGTGTGCATGTAACAGATCTACAGTTTTACAGGAATCTTCTCAAATATTTCATAAATCATACTTGATTAAAATCACCTTTACCTTTCGTTTATTTACATGTTATTGCAGTGGTTCTGTTACAAAGAACAGTTGTATTGGCTAAGCACTTGTAACTGGCTCATCCACTGCTGCTGACTTGTGTTGTTGATTGGGTTTGACCCTAGATGTGTCAAAACGTAAACAAATTTGAGATCAAAACTGTTAGCTTTCTTGTGTTAGAAACAAAATAGGTTTGTTGTTTTTTCTTCTAGTAAGTGTCATACTGGAGTCTAATGAAATTGTGGAGGCCCATGGGTTGTTAAAGAATCAAATTATGGCCAATGAGGCTGTCTTGAGTGGTGACATTAATGACAAAGGAGGAGGAGGCCTGAATCATCACCCTCAGTTTACTGCAGACCTCTGTTTTCTGAACTTGCAAATGACTGGGCCTGGGAGATACTTTAGGTCCGATACTGAGTTCACTGAGTTTGTAGTAAGAACACAAGTGGAGATACTTTTTTGTAGACTTCTAGAGGGGTGTTATCAATGCATCATGGCCTTCAAAGTAATGATTCAGCCACTGTCCGTTTAAGCAGGCTAAAAATTATTATGCTGTGTTCCTTCTGTCTAAATATGTTATTTGAAATTTCCCTGGAGGCTTCAGACTTTGTTATCTGTTAGTTTATTAAAATGCAAAAAGAATGTCCGTACTGCAGAACAGGAAAAGACACAAGAGAAAGAAAAGGCAAGAAAAAGCATCTTCAGCTGAGAGTAATATCTGCTAGTTTTGTCGTGCTTCTTATATTTTGCTCCTTCCTCAGAGCAACTCTATGCATTGTTTTGGCTCAGTTGTGTGTGATATCAATTGATTCTGTAAGCGTTTGAAAATAAATTATTGCTTGATACCATGTCTGGGTGATGCAGGCAGTGTCCTAACAAGGCATAATATGTATAGAAATGGGCAAGGTATTACCTAAAGCATTTTAGGTCTTACATACAGAACAAAGTAAATGGGCATTTAACTGCAGCTAAGGGTATGTGGCAACAAAGAGGGAGATTGTCTTTTGACATAGGGTAAATACTCTGAAGAAGACAGCAAATGACCAAATTAGATAGTCATTTGACAAAACATAATTCAAGGTGTGTTGTAGAAAGCAGGTTCATGATAGATCTTGGGCTGAATAGGAGTTCTTTGGGAATAGAGGAGTGAGTGATGATTGCATTGAACTGACAGTTTTGGGGTTTGCTTTGTTCCTATTCTTCTCCCCAGATGTGCTCCAGGAAGATGATGATTCCTGTAGTGATTACGGCAGTTGTGACAAACCAGGGACTGCTTCAGGAAGGCCTGTGCCAGATGGGAATGTTCTTTTTCCTGATATTTTTCACACTGACCACCTTTTGTTTTACGAGCGATTTAAAGCTTACCAGGATTACATCTTGGGTAAGTAATTTCTTAGTAGAAAAAGAACATGCAGTCAGGTTTCTTGTAGTGGCTATTTAAAGGATTCAATTTAAATGGAGTCAATTCCACGTTAAGCTGTGAGACACTCCTAATAACGGGACTAGAAAAGATGTAGTGTGGTGCCATTGCTTATGCTGTAACCTCAGCTGCTCTAGCTGGTGGGCCAGGAGGCAACCGTTTTAATATAAGGAAATAGAATCTGAATGACTGAAAGGACAAGATGCTAATACCAGATTTTGTGCCTTGCTTTAGAAGAACTTTCTAGAACTTCGTGTAGTAAGACTGTTTAAGGTAAGGCACAGATTAGCTGTTTAATGCTGCTGGTACTGAAGTCTTCAGTACCTGGAAGGCTGAATACTGGATCCTCTTCTTCCAGAGAAGCACAAAATGGATGTCTCTCCAGCTAAGTACTGAGGAGACGGCAAAAATTCTGACAGTTATGAGCAAAAGAGAAAGAAGTTCAACTTTAGATGTGATAGAGGAACATTTCAACTGGGTTGACTTCCATTTTTCAATGATCTGGGGGACTTTTCTTTCTATTCTTGCATAAATATACTGTCCTCAACTTCTTTTTAGCTGACTGCAAAGCTTCTGAGGTGAAAGAATTCACAGCTGAGTACCTGGAGAAGGTCCTTGAACCATCTGGATGGCAGGCAATTTGGCGCACTAATGTGTTTGAAGTGCTTGTTGAGGTAAATGGAATGCAGTTTTTCAATCATTTATCTCCAATTCATAGTATTTGTATCTGTAACAGGTCATTTATCTATGAAGTTTATGAGCTGGTAGAAGATAGTCATGTTTTAATTTCTACCCGTCACTGTCAGTTAGAGGAAGAGGGATTTCTTTCAAATGAAGCCTTGTTCTGAAACACTGTGTGTCTTCTGCACTGGTGTGCTCCCCTCACCCAGGACTGTGGGCTTGGATGCCATACTTGTGTGAGAGGCCACCTTTGCAGTGGGGCACAGCTTCTCAGAACCAGCTCTTTAGGACTACAGCGCATATTACAACTTTGGAAAGCCACACACTAGGTAGACTTCCTATTTTGGGCTTTTTAAAACTTTCCAACCTTGAGATTTGCCAGCCTACCATTTAAAAATTCTGCTGTTGAATTACAGCTTTGTCACTGAGGCAGGTGAGTTTAGTTTTCTCTGAGACACCCATAAAGCTTAACTCTGGGGTTGTCTCTTCAGCTGGATGGATTGCCTTTGCTGTATCATGTGGCTTGAACTGGTTTGTGTGGGTCAACTGACAGTTGCTGATTTAGGCATTTCGTGTTAGCCTTCCTCAGCTGTGCCTAAGGTTCTGCCTAGAGAAATCTTAACTGTTCCAGCAGGTTGTTGATGTGGAGTACTCAGCTCTGAAAGCAGTTGTGCAACTCAGTGAGCCTTTCCTGTGTGAGTCACGGGTCAGCACCTTTACCTTGGAGTGCATGCAGGAACTCTTGCAGCTGAAGGAGCGTCGGATACCACTGCAGGAGCTGTGGGTTGTATATGATGAGTCAGGAGAATTTGATCAGTCAGCACTAGCTGTAGAGCATGTCAGGTAAGAAAATGCTCAAGGTTTACTTTTTGTCTTGAACAATTGCACTCTGGTAGTGGGTGGTGCCCTGAATTCTTGCAGTCATGGTGGCAGCTCCACAAGCCAAGCTTTCCAAAATAAATCTGATGACTGGTACTATTGAGGAGACTGGTCCCAATGAAAACCTCTGGTGTCCTCTGCAGCTACAAGTAATCACTCAATTATGAGGTATGTTTAGCTGCAGCTTTTTGTCTGCTTTCTGTGTCGAAAGGGGAGTGTGTTGTCATGTGTTGCTTTCCTTTTTTTCTCTACTCTACATTCCCTTAGGCTACGTCATGTTGCTGACTCCAGTGCAGTGTTCCTTTCTCTTTTGTAACACTTTGGATTTCTTTCCTTTTTCCTGTCATTTTTCAGTTTTTCTGTATTTTTGCCTTCTCTCCTAAACTTGCTCTTTCTTCTTGAGGTGTCTGTTCACATCTTACTACTTCTGTTTTCTTTTTCTTGTCTTTCTGTGTTTCTTTTTCATATCCTTTGTCTTATGTACAACACGCTCTTTGAAAGTTGTCTACAAGTAGGCAGTAGGAGTGGATGAAAAGTTAAAATAGGAGGAATGACCCTCCCATCTTGAAAATGGGCTGTATTTGAAGTGGTGGGTGTAGGAGGAAAAGAGGAGAAACTCATTCTATTGAGGTTAGTTCAGTAGTAGAGACCTGTGTTTGAATGATGGGCTTGACAAACTCATAATGGAAAAGAAAGCATGGCTGAAGGATGCTCGGCCAAGACAAATGACTGGAAAGTCTCAGGATCTTGAGTGTAAGTCTTGTTTTCAAATCCAGCTTTTAGCTGCTCAGTCTCTTTTGGTAAAAAGCAGTGGGACTCAGGCTGTTAGGAATTTTGAACTTAAAAAAATAAAATAAAACTTTTTATGCAGTTAAACAACAGACACAGAAGATAACTTCTGTGTATACTGAATAGTTTGCAAAACAGTCATGTGGAATTGGAGAGACTTTCTCTCTTCTTTGAGAGAAAGTCTCAAATTGATGACATTTGTGTTTCCTGTGCTGTTGTCTCTGATCAGGTAAATGTGGTCTCCTTTGGATGTTTAAATGCTTGCTTTTCTTCAAAAGGTTCTTCTACCAGTGCATTTGGAGGACCTGGGATGAGGAGGAGGAGGACGATTTTGATTACTTTGTGCGATGCGTTGAGCCTCGACTGAGACTGTAAGTGCAATACCTGACTGAGTACTGAGTGACTGAGGTTGCTGCTTGATTTCGGAACCCAGTTTTTCCCTGTGATCCTTGACCTTCCATCAGATGGCGCTCCAAATCCAGCTATAGGTTCCTTCAAATTGCAGGCATAAGAATTGCAATCCTAATTTAAGTTACTATAGAATGCTTTGGTGCCTCTGGGTGTAGAATAAGAACCAGAATGGAACTGAATGTAAACAAAAACTTTTAAATTGGTCATGCAGAAGGAAGAAAGTGTGTATTTTTTTCCCTAGTGGGATTAGTTGGCATTAGATTTTCTGAAGAAAGGTGGATTTAAATGCTGTCCAGCCATACGGAACTGAAGCGATGTGCAAAGACACAATCTGGTTATATTTTTGAGAGTGCTAAGTAACCAAATGACACCACAAAATGTACTTGGAATAAATAATTGAAAAGAGATTTTTACTGTAGGTTGTAGTCTGAGAGTTGATGCAGTATCTTTTCATTATATCTTTCATGAGAGTTACTTTTCAATTCCTTTGCTTATAGCTTAGCATCACGAGTATCTGGAATCTTCTGTGTCATTCAGATCCAGATTTGATACTGCTACATTGCTGGTGAACTACATCAGTGGATATTTATAACCTACCTTGAGAAGCTATTTAGAATTACATGGGCTAGAATATAGCATATACTTTACAAAGTAAATTAGTATTGCATACTATAAAGATGACTTTAAGTTTCTCTTTCAAACAGAACACAATGTGATATTTGAGGACTTGGATATGCCCATATCTTTCTGAGATTGTGCAAACTGGGAGGAAGTGGTATATATGGGAACTGTACATGTTTCCTGAGTGTTTGTACTTGTAGGCTCCAGCAAATGGCTATTCTGTTGAGTTTTGGAGCCTTATTGAGACTTTTGCATGAAATGAAAGTAGAAGGCAATAATATGCCATGGGATAATGTTTCTAATATTTTCTTTAACACTGTGCATGACCTTACAGCTATTTTAGAAAGAATCCAAAATACTGGAACAATGTCTTCAAGCAGAAAAGTAAACGTTATCCTTTCTTATTCTCCCATACTGTTCTTGACACAAAGCCTGTTCTCCAGGCTACACTGACGCTGGTGCTTTCCCCTGTTGAGATCTGAGCATGGATGTGTCAGCTCAGAAATAACATTAGTTTTCAATGCATGAAAACATATGATGCTTTAAGTTTTTGTGGTCTCTTGTGCACTGTTTTAATGAGAACAGACAGTATCTTTACACTGCACATTAAGTTGTACTACTCTTCTGAGGCAAGTAAAGCTGTATGAACTGTTTAAACCTTGAAAAAACAAGTTAGTTTTATGCACTTTGATAGCGACCAGCTCTAAAATGTAGAGTGTGTATTTCAGGGCTGAATTATGTCCAGTCTTCAGTTTCCTTCAAATATTTTACACTGCTATAAGTTTATTCTGCCGTTAATCACACTGCATTGACTTACTCTGTTGCCTCTGATAACACCACTGCCAAAATCTTGTGATGCTTTTTGTGTTTCTGTACACTCTGTTTATCGGGACTGCGTAGAGAGTAACTGCTCTGACTACTCATTTTCTTGCTTTTAGCAGCATGTTTTAAGTGCACCCTTTAAAGGACTTCTGAAAATTGAGGGGAACATCCTTGCTCTTACTTCATGTAACCTCTTGACTCAAGCTATTTATGCTATGTTCCATTGGTTCCCTACGAAAGATGATGTGAGATAATTAAATCTTGTTCTATTTGTATCATTAATTGCTGTCCAGCTTTTTTGTAGTGACCATGATTGGTCTTACATGATTGGCCCTGGAGTTCTTGGCACCATCTAGCTGGCAGATGTCCTCATCTTTCTGACTTTTGGCAATGCAACTTTGGGCTGGCATTTTCGGGCCTGCGATTAAATTTGTAGAGGATACTCTTGGGATGGTGCAAAATTTGCCATGCAGTTCTTTCACATCATCATCTGGTGCTGGTAATGATCCATTCTGTGTTTTTTTTTTTGTCCAGGTACTTTTTTAGTTTGTCCTAGTGGTAGGTTTTTTCTTCTATTTCAGATAGTTTTCTTTCATGCTTAAAAATAGACTAACTTTTATATCTAATTACCTTCTAAATTCTTAACAATTTTTTATAGCTGTCCTTATGCCTTTGTTTTAGAGTGAGTTTCTGGGGTTTGTATTTGATCTTTCAAAAGAGTAAATATGAAATATACTGACCTCTTGCTCTGAATTGCAGGCATTATGACATCCTTGAACACCGTGTGCCTTCTGACCTTGTGGCCAATTACCAGAACTTACTGTCTCAATGTGAAGAGCTTTACAGGAAGTTTTTAGATGTGAGGAACAGCATATCAAGCAGTGATTTGGACTCAGAAGTAGAAAACGTCTCCATGGTGGAAGGACTGAGATTGTATGAGAAAATAGAGCACTTAAAACAAAAGCTAAAACTAATTGAGAATCCTCTGCTGAGGTACTTGCTGGGTTTGTGCAAGGAGGGAGGGCCCTATGGGAAACTATACATCGATGTTCTTTACTGAAGAAAGAACTGATGGCTTTGTTGCCTCTTTTTAGGTATGTATTTGGTTACCAAAAGTGCAGTGGTCTCCAAGCTAAAGGACTGAGAGCAACGGGTACCAAGGTCACTCATGTTGTGTCCTCAAGTGTGACAACAAGCCTGCTGCAGTCGTTGATAAGGGACAAACTTTGTCCTGAATCTTGTAGTGAAGAACTAGAAATACAGGTACAGTAACAGGAATTGTCTGTCTCCTAATACATTTTTCTCCTTGAGAAACAAGGTGGAAGGCTTAATTTACCATGTGTAAGATGCTACATTGACACTGTTATTTTTTGTCAGTCCAAAAAAAGCACTGTAGAATCATAGAATCATAGAATGGTCAGAGTTGGAAGGGACCTTCAAGATCATCAAGTTCCAACCCCCCTGCCATGGGCAGGGACACCTCTCCCTAGAGCAGGTTGCTCCAAGCCCCATCCAGCCTGGCCTTAAACACTTCCAGGGATGGGGCATCAACAACTTCCCTGGGCAACCTGTTCCAGTGCCTCACCACCCTCACACCAAAGAACTTCTTCCTAAGATCTCATCTAAATCTCCCCTCTTCCCATTTAAAACCATTACCCCTCGTCCTGTAGTTTAAACAATAATTGGTAAGACTGGATTATACAATAATTTCTTTTAATTCATTTGCTGGGTACTCTATACAAGCAGTTTCTTTCCTGTGCATAGGAAATGATGAAGTAAACCTATAGCAAGCCTATAATGAAACATGGTAAGATACTTGTATTTGGTTTTGTGATGCTTGAGTCCTTTGGTTCTACTGATAATGATCTAGGGTTTGAAGAAGGAGATGTCCTTGTGTTGCTTTATTTTTGTGTAGGAGGTATATTTATTTTCAAGCAGTTACGTTTAGTTTTAGTGAATTCAGACAAGACTTACCACTTCAGCAGTTAAGAACAGTCTGGATTCCTTGGGCTCAAATGAAATTGCTTGTTATATTCTGATCATGAATTACAGATAGGCAAAATGGAGCCGTGGGGAAGGTCCTGGATTAACTTTTGGGCTATAAATCAGATTTTCTGACTTGGCAATTGAAAAATGCTTCCACTATTCTTACGCTTGAATTACTGCGAAGCAATAAATGTGCAGTTTTTCTCTACTATTTGTTATCCTTCAATTCAGAATCCCCCAGGAATATTTTTGAAGGATATCAGCCTGCCTTCTTTGGGCAAAACCAAAAAAAAGTACCATGTAGACCCTGTCTTTGCCTCTGTAATGTCTGAACTGTATTTTGGGGTGACTCGCACCAGGAGCGAAGGGTTACATCAGTGTTCAGACCAACTCAAATCTAGTTGCTGAGTTATTTGTAGTTTCTTTCTTTACCTTCTGTCATCTATTTCTTCAGTAATTCATGGCAAGTCACTTCAGGCACAATTCAAATGTTGGCCTGGAACCAAGGCCATATTGAGGTTTGCTTGCCGGGGCATATGCTCTTCAATCTGTCTCTCTGCCTCAGTTTTCTCATGGGGGAATGGACATGACACAAACATCAAAGGAATGTTTTAAGGCTGTTTTTGTCCAGTGTGTGCTATGATTATTGAATTCAAAGTAGAAATTGTGTGTTATAGGTGCCATTAAAAAGGATTTCTTTTAAGCAAAAGCAGCAACATTTAATTGCAAAGCAAGCTTTAAGGGCATAAATGCATCCATTTTTGTAACATTCTTCAGGAGCTGATTGTTTTTTGTCTTTTACAGTTTCACAATGATCCACTGGTAGCTGTAAATGCCTGTTATGAAGGAGACACAGTCATCATCTGTCCTGGTCATTATGTTGTGGATGGCGTGTTCTGCATTGCTGATTCAGTTGAACTAGAAGGTTTGCGAGCATAAACATCCTTAAAACAGAGTAACCTGAGTGTCTTAAACTAGCTCAGCATAAGGCTCACTCCTTGTGGAGTTTGGCAGGAGCGTTTGCTTTTTTCCTTAGAGTGTTCCTATTTCTGCTGGCAAGAGGCATGTCTAATGCAGGATGGAACAAGCTGTTTCATTGCCCATAGTTACTTACACAAATAAATTGCAGATTTTGCTGCTAAATGGCAAATTCATCATTTCCTCTAAACTATTTTTTCTGGATAAACCCTGGTTATAGAGACAATAGGGAGGACTCAACACAAACATGAAGGACTTGATTTCTTTTTTTCTTTTTTTTAAATCTAGGGAGCAAAGAAAATCATTCTGTTCTTAGAGCCAGTAACTTAAGAGTACTTGAGAGTTGTCCTTATTGTTCTTTGTGTGTCTTAATCTGCTTCAGAGGTATACTCTGAGACTCATTGCCAGTGTAGCACTGGTGAATACAGAGGGGAAGAACCAAGTGCTGTTAGAATTTAGTTTATGGCACTTGTTGCGTGTCAGTGATGAAGGGGTGCTGCCAGTGTGAGTCTATATTGTCGTTGCGACATGGATAGAAGATGGAAGATGGGGCTGTTGATTTAACATGTCTAATTATTCTGTAGAAACATACCCAGCGTATGTGGTTCCATTTTTCTTGCGAAATATTTGTTTGAAATACTTCTGCCTTGTCTAGGATGTGGTGTTATCTTTTCCAATTTTTGATTTCTCAGTGTCATTCCTTTGCTTTTTAGCATGCGTGCTCTGTTGCAGTGTAATAGTCTGGGTGTCACTGGGGCTTGTGCAGCTGCTTAGATGCTTATTTATCTGCATTTTTGTCTTGTCAAAACTTCTTAATGAGAAGAAGGCTGGGAGTTCAATTTCCTGCCTTTCTGGGCATTATTTTTCTTGCCCTTCTTGAGTATAACTTCTTCTCTCCCTTCTCTTGTGTATGTTTGATTTATATAGATGTGTATGCTAGTAGATGCAGGATAAAGGACCTCAATAAAGTGCTTTTATTTATCTGTAAAAATGGCATTGTTCTGGAATTGTGTGGGGTGGTATTCATGATGATTGCTTTCCTAGCTTTGAGGAAACAGTAATACAAATAGTGAAATAACACACCTATTCAAAGCTGAGCTGCTGGATTTGAAGAGCCAAGGCATATTAATATGTATCTTTAGTATTAACCACTGAATAACAAATGCATGTCAAGGTATTTAATCTTCTTACATAGACTCATGTTAGAGAAGTGTTTATAGCAATAGCAAGAGCCACAAATATTTGAAGTAGGAGTATCAAAAATTTTTTTGTTGGAACTAATCTGAGCAGCTGGGTGTTTTGGTGGCTTTCTTGGGGTAACTTATCAAAGATACAATGACACCTTGCTTAGTAGAGCTTGTATTATTTTTTTTTTCCAGCCACTGTGCAAGTCAGTACTAAGTTTGAATTAATTAATTAGGGATAAATAAAAACTTAAAAGAATTAAATAAGGTTAAAGCAGTGGCAGCTGCAGGAAATCATGGTAAGGCTGACTTTAACAGCTGACAAAAGTCATAGAATGGTCAGAGTTGGAAGGGTCCTTCAAGATCATCAAGTTCCAACCCCCCTGCCCTGGGCAGGGACACCTCTCCCTAGAGCAGGTTGCTCCAAGCCCCATCCAGCCTGGCCTGAAACACTTCCAGGGATGGGGCATCAGGAGCTTCCCATGGGCAACCTGTTCCAGTGCCTCACCACCCTCACACCAAAGAACTTCTTCCTAAGATCTCACCTAAATCTCCCCTCTTCCAATTTAAAACCATTCCCCCTCGTCCTGTCACCAGACTTCCTGACCAAGAGTCCCTCCCCAGCTCTCCTGGAGCTCCCTTCAGATCCTGGAAGGCTGCTCTCAGGTCTCCCCAGAGATGTGTAGCAAAGGCACCTCAGAACTTCTCCTCTGCTTGTACAGTAGTTGTTCAAGCTAGATGGAAGCCTGTAGCATCAGCCCATCTAGTATCTGTGATGAGTGTTACTGGATGGCAATTGCCTTTAGCTCCTGTCCAGTCACTCAGCTTGCAAGCAGGGCAAACCCCTGTTGTGTACGAAACACCACGTGATAGCAGGTGAATCTTTCCCTTATCTAGTACTTATTTTGTCACCCACTCCCTTCGTACTACCAGAGCTGCCACTTCAGAGGTGAAGTGTAGAGCAAGCTAAAGGCGTGGTTAGAAAAACTGCAGGTAGCCTGTTGGACAATCGCTCCTAAAATTCTTGCCTTGGAGAATAACCTCTTTTAGCGGTGTGAATTTGAACTAGATCTGCCATTTGCTGGCTTTTGGTACTCTCATTTTGTTCTGGAAGTCAACTGCCCCATGCTGTCTCCTCCCAGGGTGACCGTAAATCAGTGGCAGTGGGAAGGGATTTCTAGATAGTATGGTATCAATCACTTAACTTTGCATTAAATCTGCTGTCTTTAAGCTTTCTGCCAACTCCTGTTCAATTTTTCCCCCCCTTTTTTTTGACCTTTCTGCTTGTGCATTACAGTATTTATTTATGTACTTGCAGAACAGCCAGCATCCTGCTCAGGCACTTCTTATCTGAGTTTGTGTGTGTTTTCAGAAGATGATAGGACTCATGCTGCTTTAATAGACGTTGCATTATTGCTTTCCTTATCATGATTCTTGTCAGTGACAAGCAATAAAAGCTTTACATGCTCATAAATTTCCCTGTAAGTGGTTGAAAGCTGACAGCTGTGGATGGCTTAGTAAATCAATGTTGGCATACACTTGTGAAACTTTCATTTTTAATCTGGAAGCCCATGTAACACAGGAACAGTAAATTTTGACCCAAGTTTCATTTAAATAGGGAAGTTGAGTGAAGCTTACTCACAGCATCAAGTCCTTATCACTTGCTTCCTTTTGTTGTGGCAGTGACTCCTTTTTCTGCTCCCCCTCATGCTCTTTGCAACCTCTGCCTGCTCAAGTGATCTTCTGTGCTCTGAAAGCAGACTGCAGGTGCCTGTGTGTCCTTGGTTACTGTGTTTTCCTGCTCTGTTGTGACTTTTGGGAATGAGAACTTTGCCCTTGGCAAATGTAAGCTCAGTTAACCTTTTGTTCAACTACCTGAAATAACTTTGCATCTTACTGCGTGTCATTCAGGTAAGGTAACTTTTGAGTTAGGAGTGCCTATACCTTGGTACAGATGGGATATGAGGTGTAGCCTGGTGGCTGGGTGGAAAATCCTAGTCAAGATATTAGACCTCAGCTTTTAAACCTCTTTATTTAATTTAAATGTATGTTATGTACTGAGCACCTGGCTGTTATTCATGAAACCTGCATCTCTCACCTCTGCTTTAAGGTTATGGCATGCCAGATGATATTGTGATAGAAAAACGAGGGAAGGGAGACAACTTTGTTGACTGTACAGGAGCCAATGTAAGGATCTCCAGTTTAAAGTTAGTGCAGCATGATGCCGTGGAGGGCATTTTAAGTAAGTATAAAAGCATCTTGACCTTTTTGGGAAACTTCTGTAATTTACTAGGTCTAACAATATATTGTGAAGAGGAGCCCTACCAGTATAACCATCAAGGCTTCC
>VXBW01008446.1:3412268-3465851 GCA_013400375.1 Thinocorus orbignyianus | reverse complement strand
ATTGCTTTCCTTATCATGATTCTTGTCAGTGACAAGCAATAAAAGCTTTACATGCTCATAAATTTCCCTGTAAGTGGTTGAAAGCTGACAGCTGTGGATGGCTTAGTAAATCAATGTTGGCATACACTTGTGAAACTTTCATTTTAATCTGGAAGCCCATGTAACACAGGAACAGTAAATTTTGACCCAAGTTTCATTTAAATAGGGAAGTTGAGTGAAGCTTACTCACAGCATCAAGTCCTTATCACTTGCTTCCTTTTGTTGTGGCAGTGACTCCTTTTTCTGCTCCCCCTCATGCTCTTTGCAACCTCTGCCTGCTCAAGTGATCTTCTGTGCTCTGAAAGCAGACTGCAGGTGCCTGTGTGTCCTTGGTTACTGTGTTTTCCTGCTCTGTTGTGACTTTTGGGAATGAGAACTTTGCCCTTGGCAAATGTAAGCTCAGTTAACCTTTTGTTCAACTACCTGAAATAACTTTGCATCTTACTGCGTGTCATTCAGGTAAGGTAACTTTTGAGTTAGGAGTGCCTATACCTTGGTACAGATGGGATATGAGGTGTAGCCTGGTGGCTGGGTGGAAAATCCTAGTCAAGATATTAGACCTCAGCTTTTAAACCTCTTTATTTAATTTAAATGTATGTTATGTACTGAGCACCTGGCTGTTATTCATGAAACCTGCATCTCTCACCTCTGCTTTAAGGTTATGGCATGCCAGATGATATTGTGATAGAAAAACGAGGGAAGGGAGACAACTTTGTTGACTGTACAGGAGCCAATGTAAGGATCTCCAGTTTAAAGTTAGTGCAGCATGATGCCGTGGAGGGCATTTTAAGTAAGTATAAAAGCATCTTGACCTTTTTGGGAAACTTCTGTAATTTACTAGGTCTAACAAAATATTGTGAAGAGGAGCCCTACCAGTATAACCATCAAGGCTTCCTTTTTCTGTTTTTTTGTTTTTTTTTAAACTTGCTTTTAATGCGTGCATCAAAATAACTTTTATTCTTTGGATTTTCAAGCTGTTGTGGCTCTTGTGTTTTATTCTTATACTTAGATAAGATAATTTGACTTAATTTTTCTGCTGTTAAGGCAACCCGACTGACAGCTGTGTGGTCTGTATCAGGCTACCTGGAAAAGGAAATAATTCCTCTTAATTTTTAATAATTTTGCTGACAGCCCATTCAAAGTGAGGCTCAAATAATCCTGAATTGTTATCCAATGAGCTTATTAGCCCTGGCTTTCTGTCTCTGCAGAAGGTGCTAATTAATACTTTACATCAACAGGCATCTGGTTTAAAACATGTTAAAATGTTTATTAACACCTGTATGCATGTATCTTATTCAAAAGTCTCTTAGAAATGCCATGAAAAGAATAGTTGCTGTCACTCTCAAGAAATAAAAAAGCCAAAAAAGCTCTAAGACTAATCTTTGACTAGTGCTCTCTTGCAGCAGTGTTCCTGCTCACACTAGTTCAAACCATGCATGAGCAAATGGGTAAGATCAACCTGAAGTGGATAAAATTAAAATAGTAGTTTTCTCACACTGCAAAAATGCTCTAAGCCCATCTGTCTGTAGGTTACCTGAGTCATTGAACAGTATTTGCCTTCTGTGTACACAGATGTCCATTGTGGGAAAACCACCCTGAAGAATTGTGTGTTACAGTGTGAAACTACAGGCATAACAGTACGAACATCAGCTGAGCTAGTAATGGAAAACTCAGATCTGTATGGTGCCAAGGTACAAATTCCTAACTCCGGCTTATTTCCTAAATTAAAATGAAGATTTCTGCTTGGAAGTAACACAGTCAGTAAGGGGGTGACTTTTGTCGCTCTTGAGAGAACCTTTACGAATTCGTTTTGGACAGTTAGATGTTAGTGAGTTAAAAAGATTGGTCCCGTGGGTTTTGGAGCCTCCAATAGTATCTAGGGAAGTGTCTCCTGGTGATTTGTGTGTGATGATATGAAAATGATGCGGTAACAGGGGACATCTGAAATAATCATTGATGTATTGCTGGACTGATTCATGTCTTGCAATACATTTAAAGTGATTTTCTGTTTTCTCTGCCCGTAAATAATTTTCTCATTAAACCATGTGGTTTTTTCTGCAAATGAAATGCCCTTTTTGGATGTCTTTTCTATTGATTCTTAGAGAAGGGTGATAAACACAGAATTGAACTCTGATTAGGACATTTTGAAGAATGATGGGGCTTTGAGTGTTGAGATGGATGATTAAAGAACAAGAAAGTAATGCAAGGCTGTACAGTTACTCTTCACCAGAGCTTTTATGGGCTGATAGCAATAATATTTCCCCTGGGGCCTCAATCTTGAGCATTGCTGTGTAAGTTGGTTAACAAACTCATGAAGCTGGAGTGGTGCACCAATTTTGTGTTGCGCAAACTGTAGATGCACATGAAGATGTGCAGTGGAGTTGTCAAGTTAAACTGGAAATGTGCCCAAACTGTTTGTGAGCTGCTATCAATTTTATTTTGTAGGGTGCTGGTGTGGAAATATATCCAGGGAGTACATGCATCCTGTTAAACAATGGCATACACCACTGCAAGGAGGGAATACTCATAAAGGTCAGTTCAAGGCAGAATGTACTTGTTTCTCAAAAGCTTATAGCTACTAGAATTAATGCAAATAATTTGTGTTCAGGCTGGTTTATAACCTTATTTCCTTATGGTAAAACTCTTGTAAGTCACGTATGATGATAATGGTATTTGTTTTCCTTGGCCTGGTCTACCCAAGCAGTATACTTGTGTTGTTTCTTATTTGCCAGAAAGAAAATGCTTTTTGCAATGTCACTTGCATGGGCAAATAATAAAGTTCTAGCCAATACATAGAACTGATTCTACCTAGAACTGGCATATGTTGCATCCATTTAGCTGGACATAACATGTTGGATTACCGTTTCTTTGCTGTAGAACTTCTTGGATGAACATTATGACATTCCCAAGATAACCATGGTCAATAACATGATCCATAATAATGGAGGATACGGTGTGGTTCTGGTTAGACCAACAATGCCTTCTGATGTAAAGGATGCTTCAGCAGAGACAAAAAAAGGTATTTTTGCCTTCCTAGAAGAAACTCCTGAAACTAGTAAATCTAGTATACCTAGGTTTTTAGATTGCATAATTCATAATCAAGTCTTTTAAATATTCTAGTAATGTCTAGGTTGATTTAGCTCAAGTAAATTTTCATAACTCAGAACACTGGAATTTCCTAAAGGATGAGCCTGCTGCAAGAAATACTGTGATTGTGCTTTGTAGTGTAGGTGCACTTCTATTGTGAAGTCTATATGTACCTGATCTATGCTCCCTTCTAAGCCTGTATCTCTGGCCTCCTTGGGTCATACAGAAACAGGAGTGCAGTCAGCAGATCTGGCTTCTTTTACAGCTCTTCTGCCTCGTTTTTGATTTCGTGCATTATAGCTGAGATGTGCTCCCAGCACAGAATTTTTTCTCTCCAGTAAATAAAATGTGATGAGTGTATTTCTTATGTCTTACTCAAGAAGAACTGTCACAAAGTGTAGTATGTAAACCCAATGTAGTTGTTTCTACTATCGCTATCACTTGGCAACTTGAAGTCATCTCAAGAAGAAACCTTTTCCTTAAGCATCTGACACTGTATTCGGGATATGTGGCTATCACCAAGTAGTTATCCAAAAAGTGAGTGGAATGAGGTGAAAATGCGAAGACTGAAGAAAACTTTACTCTAGGAGTTTTAAATTATTTGGCTATTTTGTGCAATTGTTGATGACATTCTTACTGTTTTCCGACTTAGGGAATATACAGCCAACCCAGTCAGCTGATGGGACAACCTGTATAGAGGGCTTCAGGCAAGGAGTACAACCTCAGTGTGTAACTGATGAGTTGGACCTTCGTGACCAAGCTGAGATTTCTGAACAAACTGAAGGCAATTACGAAGTTGCAAATGAACTCGGGGCTGCTTCTGCAAAAAAGAGCCAGATGAGCAAGAAAAGACTGAGCAAACTGGGAATCACAGAAGCGGATGATGACTTAATGTCACAAGAAATGTTTGTTTCTATTGTGGGCAATCAGTTCAAATGGAATGGGGAAGGAAGCTTTGGTACCTTTCTCTTCTGACTCCCCTGACTCCTAATGACATTGCAAGAAGAGATTTGCACAAGCTTTTGTTTTCACTGCTACTTTCTAAGGAGTTAACGTGTTCCATTAGCCTTCCATAATGTTACCATAATGTGACAAATATTTATTAATAGTATATATATTCCACATGGAACCTTTGCTTCCTAGCTGCAAGGAAAGATAACGTGGTAGAAATACAACTGTAGCATGGAGACTGTGCATGTATTCTTATAATCTACGTGCTGCTTCTCTGCTAGCTCTCTTGGATGAATTTTTCTAGTGTATTTATTTAACTTCTCATTGCTTAAAACAAACAAAAGCAACTTCAAATAAAGGAAATATATATAGTGTTCTTCATGGAAGACTGAACAAATGTGCAGCAATTAGTGGTACATCTTCCTCCATATTTTTTTTGAAGTGTCACTAGTCTGTATGACTCCTGTCAGAGACTGACATACTTCTTGATTATTTTTTTTTATTATTACATTGAACAGATGAACAGAAGCTAGTGAAATGCTCATCTTTAGGAATGTAGTCGTTGGCTGCCATTTTTGGTACTTGAAGGACTTTCTGGAAAACAGCATTTGGAAGAAAACAGCATTTGGAAGGGTAGCATAGTTCAGTTTTGTGTCCTCCTGTGCTTCAGCTTTTACTTCCAACAGCTACCAGTGAGTGTTCATTTTCCTTAGGGAGGACAGCATCTAACTAAACTCTAATAATCTGAATAAAGAGAAATCAAAATAGATGTCTGTCTATTAGTGATATTCATGCTGTACCTTTCAGTGCATTGTTCTAAAATTTTTAAGACTGTATGCCACTTGGAGCAGCTGTTTTGGAAATGAATAGGAAAATTTTAAAAATTGCTTTCCACTGCAGTCTTATCAGCCCACAGCTGTGGAACATTCAGTGAAACAAAGGCTCTTTAGTGGCTCACTATTGCACATTATTGGTTTTTATTTGAGGGGGAAAAGTGGAAGGACTGCCTGATTGAAGACTCTTCCTTCTCAGTGCCTCTCTGATTCTTAATTACAACTGTAGATGCCTTCTTCAAAATTTTGTACTGTCTTCAAGAGTTGTAGGTCAGTTTTTGAACTGGTGTGTGAAATCTATGTAGGAAAATACTAACTCTGAAGTGATGCAGGATGTCCTATGAAACAGAATCAAAGATGATGTTAAGAAGGGAAAAGCACGTTGCCGGCAACGACTTCTGAAAGTAGCTTCGAGGGTGTGTCTCTATTAGAAATGAATGCATTGCCTAGAGGTGGATGTGAATAGTCTGATGCAGGTTTTTAACTCCAGCCATTCTTAAGTTAAGATGATAGTTCAAATTCACTTCTGTACAGGTTGTGTTTTAGCGTGAGCAGCTGACAGAAAGGAAGAGAGAGAGGTGTAATTCACAAGCATTTTTTTTCCCCATGTGAAGCCCGGGATTCATTGCAGCTTTCTTAGCCTGTTGCTTCTGGTTTTGTTCTGCTCAAGACACTTGACATGAGGACTTGATTTTGTGTTTTGATGAAGAAAAATGCAGTATTTCAACATACACAAACTCATAAATGTTTGGCACTTAGTGACTTTAGATGTTCACTTGATTCAAGTATTTCTTTAATGCTAAGACTGGCAGTAGTGCAGTATCTTAAGCTATTCATCAGGTCACATGCCATGTCTCATGCTTTCATATTATATCTTTATTTCACAAGTATAATCCTTATTAAAGGACTGGAGCTGAAACCTAATTTTGTGATTCTTTCCTCTCATCTTTTTAAAAGCTGTAATTCTGAGCAAGCTGCCTTCATGATGCATAGGTAGCAGTTCTTACTCTTGCACTTCATTTGAAGGCTGGCTTATCTCTTGACAGCCTCCTATCTCCTTTTTTTTAAAAAAAAAATTCAGCTTTACGTTTATGAAGATACCAATACCAATACAACTCTTCTGCTTTCAATACCAGCCCAGTTTTGCCTGTTCCTGTGTCAGATGCCAACGGTGATTCTATTGTGCAGGTTGTCAGTTGGTCAAGAAGCAAAATGTGAAAAGATGAGGCTGCCACTACAACTTCCAGTCATTTCCTTTGTGCAGGAATCGTGTGATAAAATTGTGTTTAAGTTCTTGATGATGTTTGAACCTCAAGGTTCTGAGCTTTGAATGGAGTCTTCTTATCTCAGAGTTTTGTCCTTCCCATCGCTTCTATCACTGATAAATGTAAGTTTCTTTATTATGCAGCTTTAATTCCTCCTTGAAGTGCAGAAGGGAAAGTGTTTAAATATGAAGGAAAAGAACTGTTGACTAACATAAGGTTTGTACACTAACTTGCAGTGATGTATTTTGATAGCAGATTATAGTTTTGAAATGATAAATTCAGTTTATCCTCTGTAAATATTTTTCTTAAACTTTTTCTGCACTCCTAAATGCCTTTACTTAAAGGTACTTGATGTTATAGCAATGGCTAATGACCTATTTTCTTCTTTGAACATACCCTGCCCCCTAAATGAGAAACTAATTCCAGAAAGTTTTCTTGAGTAGCTGTGAAAAAAAAAAAAGAAAAGAAGCTGGTGACAGCATTTGTTTTTAAGAAAACTGTCTTCACAATAACTTTCTCCCAGCATGAGATTTCCCCATCCTATGTATCTGGCTGTTGTTCTTGGACTTACTGCATTTTTACCCTTATTAAATGTGTGATTTAGTTTACCCCATGGCTTACCTGGTTGGTTCTGGCCCCATTTTGTTATTGTTTGTCTGGCCTTTCCACTATTTATTCCTGTCTCAAGTCTGGGCGACCTCGAGGTTTGTCTTTAACCTTTTCCCTGTTCCTTCATGTCATTACTGAGCAGACAAATTTTTGCTATGCAAATATTTCCAGGAGGAATAAGTTGCACGGAGCATGCCTTGTCCCAGTCTATCATAGCTAAACCTGGGGTACTAGTGTATGACAAACTGTATTAATCTCACCTTTCTGACAGTAAATTGGATCTTGGATCTATATTCCCGTGTCCCGGATCGGCTTTTCTCAAAGGATTCTTAGACAACACATTGTGGTAATTAAACATTGATATTTGTGTATCTTCATCTAGGTCAGTTAAAATGGTACATTCTAGGCAAAAGACTTTGGAACTGTAGCCATGAGCCTAGAGAGTATGAAACGGTTTTTGAGGCAAATGAGTTGAGTTGGAGCTTCTAATTTAAAACTCGGTAAATTATTAATTGGACAAAGCAAGATTAATAACTGGCTGTATATTGTCTCAACTTGAAAATCTTTCAAAAAATTCACTTACAATTTTCTTGAAAAAACACACAGGAGGTAAAGCTAAAGTACTGCAAACTTTTAGCTCACCCACCTCTTTTTTTTTTTCTTTTTTTATAAAACACTTATTAGCTATGTTAAACTGAAGAACTGCTACAGTATAAATTATTCTAGACTGGAATGAACTTTGGTGGTGTAAGAGAAAGATATACCAGACTGAACTCCGAATTTGTCAGTGAAGGGAAAAGACCTAGCATACCTCATAAGCGCTAAAGTAATTGAAAATGTTCTTTCTGCTATTAGACTTTACCATAATTTTTCTCTGGGCAAGGCATAGAAGGGCTCCGTGCCTCCCTCCTACACCTCTCAAATGGGAATATATTGCTGCAGGATGTGTAGATGTAGGAATGTCACACATTACCTGTCACACAGGAACAGTAACCAACTGTTCAGACTAATTTCAGCTTCTTCATTGTGCTTGTTTCTAGTTGACCTTGACCGACTCTGATTGTGGACCTACACAGAGCAGTAGTCAAGCATGGTCCATGGTCTGCAGGCTGCGGTTTGAGTCACTTAAACTGTCTGATGCCTGTGTAATTTTTTGGTAGATGATTGGGCTATCCTTAACCCTCTTTAGTAAGGCTTTAATCTCTCAGCAGAAAATTAAAACTTGAAAGCAGTAGTATAACAGAGGGGTACCTCTTTACTCGAGAGTCCTCAAAGACTCTTTCAGATCTTTCCTTCAGCAGCTTATATTAAAACATGCCTTTTTGTTCAAACACTTTTCTCTAGTTTGTTTAGTAGTGTGAAGTGAGTTTGTCACAAGTACTTATCACATTAGCAAATTCTTTGTTCTCACAAAGTCACCCTGTGCCGCTGTTTTTAAAGGAAGTGCTATGCACCCATGTGCCTAAAGCGGTTTTGGAGAGAAATACTGAGGGATAAAGTTCATGTTTGGCTGGAAGCATACCTTTTCTGTGAAACGAAATGGCCTGGTGGTCAGTGCTTTTAAGGCTTTCCAACCACTTTTTTTTTGTTGTTAAAGTGTTGTTAAAGTTAAAACAGCAGTGGGGAACATGGAGAACTGCAGAAATGTTCTTTGGATTACTCACACGTAAGTATAATGCCCATTTCTCTGGAACTACAAGCTGCTAGACTTCTCTCTCTCTTATTGATGGGACACAACTGGTGTTTGAAATAAAATATCCTTTAATCTGGAGCAACTTCAGTTTCCTAAATAAGCAAAGGGTAAAAAGCTAGTCTTGTTTTCATGTATTTTGTATGCTTGAATGATTGCAACATGAGGCAGAATGAGCTGAAACACTGGAGAAAACCGCTTTTTGTGTGTGTGTTTAGCTGGAATAAAAGATGTTGGAAATATATGTCAGTGATGGAACCTGTATAAGCTGGAATAGGCATCCTGGCATCTATAACGAAAAGCCCCAAGTGAATTTTGACTATTTAAACTATGCTACCCCCGCCGCCAGGGGATTTTATTTCTTCACACTTAGTAGAGTGTGCCTTTTAGTAAGCTCAACAACAAGAAATATAAGAAGTACCCAGCCAATGTAGTGCTCTCTTCCTCATCTTTTCTTGGCTTAGAAATTGCCATGGAACTATTTACTAATATGCTGTTAATGGCTGCCAAGGTAGTAGAGGTTTTGTAATCTGATGAATGTAAGGTTTGCCAAAAGATATAATGTCTTTCCATAGGTATGCTGACAACAGGGGAAAACTGATACACAAATGTCTTTGTCGTTGCTTCCAAAGATGACCGAGCACCACAGGATTGCGTGAACGGAACAAAACGTCTCAAAATCATATTTCAGTAAGGGATGTATGTGAAGGATTCTCAATGCAGTCTTCTTAAACTTTGTCAAAAATAGTGCGAACGATTAAGGGTGCTAATTAAAAATGAAGAGAAATTGCTGTGGAAATTTTTCTGTGGAGGAAATTATGTGTTTATTCCAATTTAGGTAGGAACATTGGTTAACCTCGGTGTGCAGGGTTATAAAGATAATCATTGATGGTCATGTGAGCAAACTATTTCTATGCTGTTAGGTGTCTCTTGCCTTCGCTCAGTGGGTTTCTCTTTTAAACAGTGGACAGCACAAAAGTATAGTACAGCTAGTTGGTAAGCAGACCTGTGCACATCAGTTATATGAGAAAGAGCAGGAAAAATTTTTTTGGTATTTTAACCTCCTCTCCAAATGTGTTAAATAGGACCTCTAAGTGTTAAAACAGAACAAAAAAGGATTTGTTAGTATTTCTTTTTTAAAGAACCATTGTCAGGTTTTGTTAAATTAGAAACATCTTGCCTGAGTGTACTAATCTCAAAAACCAGTAATGAATACAAGCTATCTGGAAATTAAATCAAATCACTTGTATAAAATTGAAAGAAAATAGCATTTTGGCAATTATTTCCCCTTGCCCATTGGTATTCTTCTAGTATGGACCCTTTACATCCTAGTTACCACCTTTTTTCTCATTAATCAAAGCGGGGGGGTGGGGGGGCAAATTTTGGTTGGCTAATTAAAGGCTTTTCTCCCCCTGCCACTTTAGTGCTCTGCTGTTTACCCATGGCCTGCATTTACCAAGGTTCTTCCAGCCTACCCTCCTGCCGCAAGCTCCCTCCATGCTGTCCTGCTGCTTTCCTGTTTTTCCTACCTTTTAGTGGAAGAGGTTCTTGGAGCCAAGAGTATGTGTTGCTCTCAGGGAAGCTGCATTCCTTCTCCCTCCTGACAATTTCTCCTTGCTCCCAAGCCAGCACAGCAAACCATCAGTCTGCATTACCCCTTTTTTTGGAACATAACATGATTTGCATTGACTGTGAGCAAATAACAGGAAAGGATTCTGCATTTCACATCTTAAAAGCATCAAAACCAAGAAGCTAAAAGGACCATAATGCATCATTTTAGAAAGCATTGATGTCAGAAAGTCAATCTCTTAATTTCCAAGTGCTTAAGATTTCCGTTGCCTGTGGCTGGCATTGTGTCTGCACTGACATAGGCACTGTCTGTACTTACATAGATTAGCTCTGAACAGCTGCTTTCACTGCTTGTTTTCTGCACTTTGGGCGTTTGAATAGTCCTGCAGCAGTACAGAGTATAATGATGATGCAGCAAACGTTCTGTATGGATTTGAAGCAACTCAGAAAATGCATCTTCAGAAACCATGCTTAGAATCGAAATGAAACGTTCCCAAAATATTACTTCAAGCTCTCTTAATTGCTGCCGGAATGCAATGTGTCACAGTACTGCCTTCTTCTTGCATGTTTTACCATAAAACTTACCTGCTTAAGTATGAAATATAGAATCAAGGTGTCAAACAGAAGCGAATCTCAAGAATATGCTGTCAGCATATCTATTAAAATTGAGAGCTCCCACTCTCAAGACTTGATATTGGGGAAAAAGCTGTCTTTATTGACATCGAACTCATCAACAATGAGAAAGATTGAATCTATGAAAGGGCAGAAAAAGGTTTCATGATAATCCATGTACAGCATATATTAAGTATGGAATTAGCATTTATACAGAATAATATATGCACATGCAGTTTATGGAAGGGAATGGATCCACTGCAACTGTGTCTGCGTTAAAGAGCAGGAGCTCACAAGAGGATTAGAAGGGTTATAGAAGACAAACTTCATAATCTAGCAGAGAACTACCTGGAGAAGCTAAAACTCATAACCGGCACATAGAAAGAGAATATTCTCATAAAGGTGAAGGCAGGGAAAGGACAAAAAAGGCATAAAAAAGTACTTCTCTATTAACTTTAAAATATTTTAGAAACAGCAATAGTTTAGAAACTGGTTCTTTTCACTAATTTGCTAAAAATGGTAAATTTTGTTCTCCTCTCATACAAATGAGAAGTTGGTACAAACAGCTCCTGTGTCTTGTTGAACACTAGGGCACCAGCAAAGAGGTGGGAACGCAGCAGTTCATAACTAGCAGTTTTCTGAAGAGCACCTCCTGCCTCTTTCACCAGGAAGCTTTAAGAAATCTGCTTTGGAAATTGTGTTCTGTAGAGACATTCAAGCTGATTAAGATTAAGAACTGCTTTTATATCTCATATTGGTTACTGTTCCTTGACACAAGAAATACGTATTGTTCTACATTACAAATATATTGAGAGAAAGAGGAGAAAATGAAGCAGGAATAGAAAATTACTCTTTTATTGTAACTTGTCTCAAGCGTTGGTATGGAAAACCCATTTTGGTATCACTCCTTTACCTAGAAAGGATGTATAACCACCTGTAGTTAGATTACTGTTGGGGAGTTAACAAGTAACTCTCCTGATGAATGGGATTGATTGGGGAGGATGGAATTGCAGGTGTTGTCATATATTAGAAGTTTTCTCTGCTTTGTATACTTATCAAAGCTCACCTTAATTAAGTATTGTCACAGACACAGAACTACGTATGTCACATAAATGGGAATGTTTATGCACTGCTCCTTATGAATTTCCTAGAAAGTGCTTTTTGAGGAGAGAGGATTAGTTGTGGAGAAGGAACAGGGCGATAAAAACAATTCAGCTCCTGCAAGATGTTGCTGAGTCCAGGCCTAACTCCACAACTGCTGCCTAAGTCCAAGACAGCAGAAGACCTGAGCTGGCTTTTCTTTCCAGTGCAGGTATGCTGAGCCAGGCTGCAACTCTCTTGAAAGAAACTGAGTTGCCTGACAGCTATTAAGAATCTACGTACGCAGTTAACTTGTTTAGAAATTGGTTCCTAAGTTTTGCTTCAGTTACTTTGTATATTTCAGTCAGTATGTGTGTACTGAAAGGGGCCATAGTGATAATAGAGTCTCATGAATTAGACTGACTTACTGAATTGTCAGAAATGTCCTTGCTGTGTTGAATAACATTCTTGTTCTGCAGAATGTTGTCTAAGTAAAGGAAACACAGGTGGGAAAGAAACCTTCAAAACAGGAGCTGAAAGGGTAGGGGAGTATCATCAAGGCTGAAGAAACCAGGCTCAGACAATAAGCTGCCATGGGGCCTGTGAAGGCTACCAAGTGGGGTAAGTTCATCTAGAGGATAACTGATGAAGAGGAAGATACCACCACCTGATGAAGTAAATAACCACCAGAGTGCCTGTAATTACTAACGAAGGACAGTAAAAGGGGGCAAAAGACTGTGGGATAATTTGTAGTATAATCAACTCATCAAAGGCATCTTTAGGATAATGACTTCTTGGACTAGGCTTGTTAAAACCTTGCAAGGTAAAAAGGTGTAAATTCAATCTGTAATAGGTTAAGTGGTTGGGAAGGATGTGAGCTCTAACCTCTCAATCATTGAGAGGGGAGACAGACACATAAGCGGTCGGGATAAAATGTATATGAACCTAAAAATGAGGATCTATGCATTTGTCTGGGATGCACCTGGTTCAGTGCTGTTATGTACATTTTAAGTAAACCCCTTTTATACTTTTTTAACCTTTGCTTCAATGACTTTGTCCTCTCTTACATTTTATGTGTGACCTGTCGTTTCTCACCTTAAGTATGCTCTTTACATAATATCCCACCTTTTGCTGCATTTAACTCTGCCTGTGTGAATGAATTGCCTTTATTGGGGCAACTCTGAATTATTCTCCTGTGCCAACAGGTGACTGAGGGAGCCTCTGAAGGAGCCGTGTGTGGTGCCACCAAGAGCCTGAGCAACATGTTGCGAGGACAGTGTCTCTCTGCTGAAGGTTCCAGAAGGTTCCACAGCCCAAAGCTAATTCCACAGCTATGGAACATGCAAGGTAGGGGCCTGTGGAGGCTGTGAGGTGATAGGGAACTGTGCTGTGCTGAGGGGGACCAGACCCCGCTTAGGCCTCTTCCTGAGGGGAGGCTCTGAGGGGGGGCTGCAGCAGGGGCCCCAAGGCGGGAAAGGAATGGACCCCCCCGGCTTTCATCCGTCTGGGTGAGGGTTTACACAGCACCCACGGGCACGCCAGTAGGACTGACGCTTAGTAATTGCCAGTTTTTGTCTACACGCACAGTTCTCTTAAGTTACTCAAGGTTTTTTCATCACGTTTTTCAACAAATGTAAATAAATTAATTATAGAGTGAGAGCAGCAAATTCTCCGGTATGAAGCCATCCTGTTGAGACGACTTCACTGGGGTTAATAGGAGCAGCAGCATTTAGTTTTGGACTTAAGATAATGATCAGTGACGTGTATCCGGTAAGTTGGTTGCCAGTTACAGAAGTGATTTTGCAAAGTATGGATTCTTAACCTCTTGTTTGTAGAGATTGATTTGCAGTTGGCTTTGAGTCTTTCTTAACTTTGAGTAATGTAACCTGAGTTGCAACCAGGCCCTCTCCACAGATTTTCAGCAACCATTAAGCATCTCTTCTGAAACACCTGTGGAAATATTCAGATTAATTTAGTGTCAGTTTGGTGCATGACCTCTTTTGATTTTCCTTGGAGATGGCAGGTTCTCAGTAGCTTCTGTACGTCACATTTCTGAAAAATAAAAAGGTGTTTGAAGCAGTGACTTCGACACGGTGTGGTGCTGGTGTGCCAGGCCAGAGGATAGGTGAAGATGCTGTTTGTTAAATGTGAGGATTTCTATTTCAGGCTGAGGTCGGTAGTTCCTTAACCGCTAGAAGGCACTCTGGTATAAAATTTCCTCTTTATCAACTTACAAAACCTGCATTGAAGAAAGGACAAAACATAAACAAACAAACATGACTGGCTTTAGGCGATTTCCTTCTAAAGACAGTTGTGTTCACTTTTATGAGAGATGGTAACCTTCAAATTACTGTTTGTCCAGCTATACTGGAGCTTATGCTCAAATGCACGCATACAGCAAGCATGCTTATGCATAGTAATCAGTGTTTTAGTTATTGCTATTTCATCAGGTAACACTTAGAAACCAAAAAGAGATTGAGTTGTCTCATGTTCTGTGGTTTGTAGACATCGCTGATGTGCTAGCAGGTGGAATTTGTCACCCGCCAAACTCTGCTTTCAGTGCTGAATTTTCCTGTTGGCTTCTGTAAGAGAGATGTTAATCAACTGCTGTGTATTTCTGTGGAAGTACACTCCTGCAGTGTTATGATTTGCAGTTAAAATAAACACAGAAGTCTAGAAATGTGAACATGTTGCTATAGTAACACTAAATTGTTTTCTATGCTGAGTGGCTGCACTTGGAAATTGCTTCTGTTTCATGAGGTTATGAAATGTTCCCTGTTTAGTGCATAGTTCGTGATAAAAAAAAATATTAAAAATGATGGATATAACTTTTTTTTTTTTTGTTTTGTTTTCTTTATATGTAGTTGACTACTTTTCTATTTCTATACATTGAAGCATTATATATTGGGGTGAAAAAACCCCAGACCTCTGGAATTCACTACTGGATCACTTGAGATTCAACATTTTTGAAAGATGTTCTGTGTAATTATTTTAATTGCATTTGCTACTTGCCAATATTTTCTGAAAAGGTATTGAGGACTATGTATCGTAACCAGAAAAGGCAGATATATTGGAAGAAATTACTTGACTAGTGAAATTCAGTATGTATCAGCATTAAATTTGAGAACTAGTATAGCTAAATGTTCAATGTCAAATTCCTAAACTTCAGAAATTTTTCTTCTCATTTAAATATTGTATGATTTTGAATAGGACTTTTTTTCCCTCAGTTAAAAATGTGTATTTTGGCAAAGAAAATACATAATTAGGAAAATATAACTAATTTACTAGATTATAGTAAAAAATCAGGAGATCTTGAGCTTGAGCCATTTCTGATTTTCTTTAATCCTAACTTTATCTTTTTCCTCATACTTGATATAGTATGAAGATTAGTCCCTCTCTTTTTTTATTTTTTTTTATTTTTTTTATTTTCCCTTCCTGAGCCTCACTAAAACAAGGTATGTCTTGTAAACTAGAAATCTGAAAGAAATAGCACAAACTCAAACTGTTTTGGAGAACAGACTTACTACTTATGTGTATATTACTAACTGATACTACTTCTAATATGCATCTGAATCCTGAGTAGTTGTTGGTGATGGAACATCAGTCCCTCTGAGGTTCTCCATCACTGCTGTCAATTTCAATAAAAAAAATTTGGCATA
This sequence comes from Thinocorus orbignyianus, assembly GCA_013400375.1. Taxonomy (NCBI): domain Eukaryota; kingdom Metazoa; phylum Chordata; class Aves; order Ciconiiformes; family Thinocoridae; genus Thinocorus; species Thinocorus orbignyianus. The sequence continues at coordinate 3,450,457 of VXBW01008446.1, read as the reverse complement.
ATAGGAATTCTTAAAGTACGTTAATCCTACACTAATTTTTTTACTTCATGCAGTATAGTTACATAGAAAGTTGTATCTCTTGCTCTGGAGGAATATGTCATATTTTATTGCTTTTAGACATAATTTTTTCCCAGTTGTAGGAAAACAGATTTGCAAAGATAAGCTATAAAGTGCTCTTTCTATAAGGAAATCTGGAAAGGCACATCTCTCTGGACATCTCTTAATTAGTTTATGTAATCTGATTCCAAATACATTACCTAGAACCAATTCTGAGGCTGTTACTTCCACTTAATTCCTAGGGAGCACTTACTGAGATGGGCTAAAGTTGAAATCGGTGCTTTTGTGGAAGTGCAGGACTGTATAGAATGTACTGACATTTAGGTCTGTTCTGCAGATGAATACATCTAGTTAGTTATTCACCAAACGCAGTCAGAATAATACAAAATACTTCCAGATCTGTGTATGCAGTGAAATTCCTTAGCCTAATTTTGATCTGCGGTACTCACAGTAGTCTCTTGCACTGTGTAATCTCATGGTTTGTTTAATAACTAATGTTTTATTTGTTTCCTTTGCCATACTTCACTGATTGATTTTTAGTTCCTTATCCAGTTCTTCAAGTAAGAGTTCTGGGTAGAGGATGGGCATGGCTCAGCTCCTAACTCAGCAGCCTTTACTCATATATTATATAGCTATAAATTAAATCTAACGGTCTCTAGCAAGAATTTCTCTGAGTAGAAGATGAAAAATAATCTGGCAAAATTAATGAGCGATAGTGATTCAAAGTAAGCCCAGACTAATAAGGTCTATTCACATGAAGTTACTGCTTTGTAAATGTCTGTGGCTGTTCAGCTAACTCTCAGTTTTCACTCATCACCAATATTTCCTGGATTTTGCAGAAGCAGTCTAAATAATCTCAGAGGTGTTTGTTCAAAAAGAATCTCAGGTGTTTTTTTGTTACCTTTGTCAACTTTCAGTTCATTGTGCTGTATTATTTTCAGCAGATTGACATAGTTTGAAAAGTCAAAAGAATTTAATTTAACTTCTGCTGACAAATTTTAGGGGGTGTGAGTTTTGTTTTTTATTCTAGGATGGTGTGTGTGTGTGCTAAATCTGTGCTAAATTTACCAGAGCAGATCAGTTCTTTGAACTACCAGAACCATAGTTATGTGCTCTTTGTGCACAAAGGAAAGGAATTTTGTAGACACTGTGGGCCCAAGAGACTAGACTAGAGTATATACATAGAAGATTGCCTCTGGTTATACATTAAAATAAAAAGGGAGAAACAGCTGTCAGATTTAATTCCATGGAAGGAAAATTGCCTTAAATTAGTAGTACAGCACTGGCTTTGAGTTAACAGGTCTCAGAATTATGACTGTAACGGCAGATTAAATTGAAGGGATGAATAGCAGTGAAGTGATGAGTGACGTTTTCCAGACAGAGAATAGAAATTATTACTCGTCCTTCCTATGATCAAGGAAGCCCCTGGAATTTCAGTTAAATATGCAAAACGATATATGTAACAGTGCTGGAATTACTATTTACTGTATAGTATGTGCAAATTATAGCATGTTTTATGTTTAACTGATAAAAGCTGTGAATGTTTCATTTCATTAGAGAGACAGGGTGTCCCTTTTCCCCAAAATGCTATTTCTTTTCAACGGTCCTTGATGCAAAGAACGCAATGATGAGAATACAAATAGATTCAACTCCAGTGCCTGCATGCACAGTAACACACAGGCATGAGCATATGCATGTTTTTGTGTTCCTTGCGCACCATAAATAGTGTACAAATAACATAATCCATCAGATACGGTTGCTGATTACTGTTCAGTCTGTTTGGCAGGATTGCACTGCACTAGATTTCCTGTCTGAGGTCAGATTAAACGTATTAGTAACAAGCACAACCTGATTGCAGAGGATTTGTAGCAAGCAGCTTTGAAATCAAATGGTATCAAGGGTACTGCCTATGACAAACTGTAGATGTGCTGTGAATTCTAACATGGAACTCGGACAAAAATTGTTGAAACTCAAATGTGGGCATACTCCCACACAGACACAAGCTTGCAGTACCCAATCGGTTTAAGAGGTAATGGACAAATATACTGATATTCAGACTAAAAGCTTTGCTATATTACAAACAATTAAGGTGTTCAGATGCAGTGTTTTATGAGGTTTCAGTAGTAAAATAACTCAATCTTAATCGTAGGACTGTTAGCCTTTATAACAATACAGTATTGAAGTGTTCTTAAAAAGTGCTCAGTACTCTAATGAGAATAGCTCCTATCTGAGCAGTGCTGACATTGGTATATTAATGCTCCAAAGAATATCCATAGTGTCTTGAGTTATAAAACTCAAACTTTCAAAACTACGAGTGATAAATGTGACTCAGTTGCCTCTCTTATGTTCTATAAATGCATCCCGTTCTGTCACAGTTTAAACATTTTGACGATTAAATGGTTATGGAGAATCACTGGTATTGGGCTACAGTGTTTTTAGAAACTTAGCATTTAGCTGCTTGAAATAAGTATGATACATGAGTTTTCAGAAAGAATGACAACAGGATTTGATTCGAACAGAATGATGTAAGATGGTTCCTACTTTGAGATATGTTTTAATTCAGCATGGCACTTCAGAACTTAAAATATTTTGGGAGGGTTAGATCAACTTTAGTATTTTAATCATAACTCAAAGTCTTAACACTTTTAATCTTATTCTGTGCATGTTGCTTTCATAAATGAAGCTCAGACTTCAGAAGTACCCATGAATATGCTGGTTATAACTGCTATAAATACAAGGAAAGCACCCTATTATTTAATTGAACCTTATTCTGTCCCATGTTGTCTAATGAGTGATTACTTTTCTTCTTCAGGTCCTCAAAATATATTGCTACTGTCATTGTTGAGACATATGCTATGCACTGCTGTTGTGGGGTTTTTGGCTTTTTTCCTCCCTTATTTTTTCCTCTCCTCCTACCTCAGTTCATCTCGGTATGACAGCACCCACAGTTCACTAAACTAGTGTGACTGTTTGAAAAGAGCATGTTTAAAAAGGCATTAGCAGGCCCATGAAACTGGAGAGTGAACAAAAGCTCAATTCAGTGAGATAATGATGAAGAATTATTTGTGTCGAATTTTAGCAATAGTTGTCACCATTCTACTAAACTTTTATTTCTTCTGATCTCTAGTTTTCTGTGGCATATTAAATATGTAAGATTTCCTGAAGCTAATGGGGTTCATGCATAGGGAGTAAATGTTCATTAAGTGACATACCATGTGTCAGATAATGTCGTCTCATTAATGTTATAAATTTGCAAGGGAGCCTTCCCAAAACCCCAAAATAATCTCCCCAAAACAGTGCATCAGAAAATCCCCTCAAAGTGTTATTTGTTCAGAGATACCATAATTTGTTGAAAGCTGAGACATCAATGACACAGATTTCTGATTAGAAATCCTTACATGAATTCAGCCCTCACGTAACACATGGGTGATGAAAGAATATTGGGTCACACATAAGGCCAGAGCTTGGCCTGTTGTGAATTAGATAGAAATCAATTGTCAATGATTGTAGAAGATACTGTGGTTATGGATCAGTGAACTGACTCTAATTAATTTAGGAGACTGACAGGTTCTGAATAAAAGACCTGACTGACTCAGCTAGCAGCAGAAAGTAAAATGCAGTTCTGTAGCTGTTGTCTGGGTTTTTAGAAGATAGCTTTAGGCGTTTAAGCAATAACTTCTGTTATTTTTGTTCATCTACATTGTCTTTGGTCTGCACAAATTTCAAATAGTTTTCAATTTCAAACTATTTCTGCCATTAAAGGCTTTGCATTTATAGCTAGGAAGATGTGAAATGGGTTACTCTACCATTAACTTATTTCCAAGCAGGAAAGCCAATATTAAATTCAGTACTTTACTGTAAGTCAAGGGGAGAATGTTCTTTGCTCTTTAAAAATTGGTGCATATGGGGAAGTGGATCTGGCCATATGATCTGGGGCAGCTGTGGGATGCCTCGCCACTCAGCATTGGGCCATAAGGGTAGTCAGAACTTGTTGAGTGTTTCTGGAAATTTCCATGGGTAATATAGATCTGTTGACATCAGTAGACTGCAAGTTCCCCAAGGAGTTATTGAAATTTATTATGCTTGAGCCAAAAGTGTTGTAGAAAAACTTTAATAACTGTATTCTGCTTCTACAAAATGGCAAATATCACATTGAGTGTGATCAAAAATTGGATGCTTAGTATACACATCATAATCTTAAGGTTTTAATTATTTGGGAAGTTAGGAATGGTAGTTCCCTGTAGGCGATGGTTTCTTTTCTTATACAGCCAGCTGACCTGAAGTTCCAGAGGCTTGTGTTTTCTGGGTCATAAAAAATAATAATAATTCTATTCTTTCCATTCCTACCTTCACCTGTAGGAAGAACACTGTATACAGTGGTTTGTTTCCATTCTCCTTCCCTTTTACCACCAGTCATCTAAATTACCAGTCCCAAGGTAGCATTTTGCAAAATGAAAATTATGCATTTCCAGTGTTGTTACTGAAAGCAAATAGTGACAGTTGTGCTGGTGGTGTGCAAAGATGGCAGCTGCAGTGAAAAAAAAGTGAGAAGCAAGAACCTCATCATAGTATTAAACTTCTTAAATTTCCTTCAAAAGGAAGAATCTGCAAAATGAAAACATTTGCAATTTATCTTCAGTTTTGCTGCAATCTAGATGAAGCGTTATTTGCTCACAGGAAAAGATGGGTCAATTCTGACCAAATGCAGTAGTGTAAAACACGCCAATTTAATCAAAATTGCAATCTTTAGCAGAGATAACTATTATGATTTAAAAATTGTGAAATGAATATTTTACTTTGAAGTTGGAAAGATTTGTGAAGGAAGTTGCCTCACTGGAATGTTAGGGAATGTTTTAATTTCAAAAAGTTCTCAAAGGTTCTTAATAAATCATGAAACACAGATTTATTTTTTTTTGGTGTTTAAAGAGCTGACTTAGTATAAGTGTACCATGTCTTTCTTCTTAACACAGAGATGTTAACCTTGGTCTCTCAGTCCTTCCAATATTCAAACTGTTAGAATACAGACGGCTTGTCCTGTGTGTTGTGTGTGAACTACTTTAACTTGAATAAACAAGTAAATATTAATTGGATGAATGAGAGGTGCTCAATTCATATCCTAGGTCTCCCCTTCTTCCCCCTTCCCCTTCAATACATTTCTACCAGAGCTCACTAAGTTGACTGCACTCACTGGATGATGATGATTAGCAGCTTAAACATGGGCCAAGTATCTGAAAACAGAGGATATTCCTTTGTGTTAGTTACACGTTAACTGTTTAACTGTTGAAAAAGTGCAGATCAGTAGTAGATAATCAGATTTGAAGTAAAATCCTTATTCAGCAGGACTAGAAGAAACCTGGAAAACTTAAAAAGGCATTGCAATGTTCAGCCTCTGCTGCCTGTGACACTTTTAAAAGAGAAATTCTACTTCCTGTGAAGTTTCAGAAACAACTGCTTTGATTTGGATCCTATCTGACTGCAGCAGTGCAGGCTTGTGCTGGGGAGGAATGACTGCGTCCCATCAAATTCTACTTGGATGTGTCAGGCCTGAAAGTAAATTAAGAAGCATTGAAGTAGTTGTGAATAAAAGCACAATCTTACTGTATTTGGCCTTGTGAAAAGTAAGATTGAAAGTACTGTTCGAAAAGTAGAAAGAAGTACTGGTTATGTGCACAATTTAGAAGTACTTACAAATATTTTAAGAAATGGTAATAAATATTTCGAACCCAATAAAAAAAATAAAGAACAGATTTTAATAAAACCACAGCAGCATCAAACTGGATTGTTGGTGGCAACTGTTGAGTTTTTCATTTTTATTTTTAAGCTGAGAAGCCTTTCTTAACTGCTTATCTGCCTTTTAAACACTTAGTTGATAGGTGTATGGGAGTATAACTTTCGTGTTCTTCGATTCTTTAAATGTCTGTTCCTTGACAACCCCCAACATAACTGTAGTTTAAGGTGAAGCTTATAACTCTAATAAACCTTTCCAGATGTCAAGGGGTTTGTAAATCTTCTGAAACATTAACATCACCACTGGAAATATGGGCTAGGTGTTCCTTTTTGGTTAAGGAAAGAGAACATCACTAGAATGGGCAGATGAATGGTGGAAAATGTGCTTAATCCCTATTTCAGTACATTTAATTGCTGTTGTTGCCTCAGCACAAATACTGGTATTAAATTAAACGCATGTGGAAATATCATGCTATTCAGCAGTCTAGTGTGACATGGTAATTGAGCTATATTTTTGGTGAATGTGAATTAGTGATGGTTGTATGCTTCATTTTATACTAGTAAGCAAATAACTTCCTTTTCTGTAATTGGTCTGCTTCTGCCCTTGAAAATATTTGAGCCTTAAGGACTGAAAACTAACGACAGAAAGAGGGATGAATACCCAGGGAGCTAAGGGTAACACAGCAATCTGATATAAAAATTTAATGAGCTTTCTTTTGACACTGCAATTTGTCTTAGCAATTTTTTTCTAGTGAACAAGGCCAGAAGCCATATGCAAATAAGCTTTTCTTGTGACTTGTGCTTGCCAGACTGCAGCTTGCAGCTGCAGGGAATGTTAGGGTGATGAAATGGTATCGCACGTAATGGGGTTAATGAAGATTACAAGTTACTTTCTTCAGGGAAGTGTACTCCGTTCATTTTTTGTCAGTTTTTGTTTTAAGCAAGCTTATACTGAAAGTCAGAAGTTCAAGCCTGTGTTTAAAATATTGTAAAATCTAAGTAGGGCTTGAGGCAATGTATCACAAATTGCAGGTGGTTAATTAGCTATTGTGATCTTTTCAAACTGATTGTATTTCTTTCTGCAGTTTTCACTTCAGAAACAAACACTTTATGAGCAGGCCTGCAGTATCCTTTGTACATGTTTCTTGTAACTCACCACTAATGAAAATGAAGAAGGAATTGTTTGGCTTATCCCAGGCCTACCCATACTTTACAATACAATGTTCAGAAAAGACAATATAAAAACCCTGTAAGCTATTATTTAGATAATGTGCAAAATTTTCTGGAAATTCTGTGATTTGGGTCTTTAGATTAATCAGCAGCTGTGGAAAAACTTAACCTGTCTGTATGGAAAAGGGTAAACAGACTTGAGAAAAGCCAGTTTTCTGTCTAAATTTAAGTTGCCAGAAGGCAGTACATTTCCTGTACTCCCTGTCAATGAAGATTCCAAACCCTAAGTTTTTATCTCATGAAAATTAAATGTTCTAGATACCTCACTGTCATGCAATAAGGTTAGATTTTGAGAAGAACCAAAGGCAGAAATCTTTAACGCTCTATAGAAGTTTTAGAGGAAAAATAGGAGGCAGTACATATCCTGGGGGTTTTGTCATCCTGGGGGGAATTGTGCTCTAGATTTGCACTTATCGGAGTGCTCGAGTCCACATTGTTCTTCATTTTGTTTAATGTATCAGGGAAGGCAAAGACTTGGTTGTTTACTTTGAAAAAAAACCTCTATCCCAGTTTGTTGTCATGAAGTCCTGTGCTTCACTGACTTCAGTGGTACACTATAAAGAACTGTTCCTGTTTTCCTTTTCATTTGTATTAAAGCACTTTACTTTTAAACTATCCTGTGTTCTACCTTTTCTTGGTTTATTTACTTGTTAGGAAAAAAAAAATAAAAATTGATGCTGATATTTCAGGTTCTATATTAGGAGATTTTTAAGAAGATACTCGCTTTGTTTTTTGGTCAGTTTTTCAGCATTTACATTTCTTCACAAATCAGTTTTGAGCCAAGTTTGGTAAGTGATAAAAATTCCCTGACTAAAAATTCCCATGATAAAAAAGTCTCTGGATGTACATGTAAATATATAACTTGTGATGAGGTAGTTCAAGATGTCTTATTTTTCGCACTGCTGCAGCCAGGTTGAGGAGAGAGGTTCGCTGCAGTGCTTTGCACAAGCCAGTGCCTATCTTAACCCATTTTTAGAACCCTGGCTAAAGAGTTGTTTAAACTGCTTCAGACAAAGTAGATGAACTGGGATTTAAGAAGTGTCATCAATAAAGTTTGCATAATAAATTAACATTGGAACAGGTTCTCTACTCTTTGAGGTTTCTTGGGGCCTTTCTCTGGACAAAGTAACTGACCAAAATACATACATTCCAAGTGTTTTCACTGAAATATTTTCAGAGCTATTGGATTTCCATTATATGTGCATACAAGATATAAAATTTTACAAAAGTTGACTTACTGAACCAATTTACTATTGTCTCATTACTTTTCATCTCTTTGATCTTTTATTTACCTTATAGTTAGGTAAAGAGGGGAAGCAGAGGTACTCTAAGCATATGTCTTGAAAAGTTCTACTGTAAATCAAACTTGAGAAGTTGATAATGATGTTGTATAGTGCTGTTTACTTACTGGATCCAAAAAGATACAAAGAGAGCATCGATTCCCTTGGTATTGGGTTATAAAGGGAGTATTGATTACTTTGCTGTTTGCTTAATTAGGTTCTTTATAATCTAAATCTGTATTTTAGTTTAAAGCTATGCAAGGCGTTAGTATTCTCCTCTTGTATAACATCTGTTCAAGCCTACAAAAGTGCTCAAATGTGTTGAATGTCGAGTGTTGTGTCTGAATGATTACAAGAAATGGAGCACATGAGAGGATGAAAAAGCAGATGTGTCAAATGTCCCTTTTGCAAATAGATGTTCTTGTAACTGGTTGTGCATCTGAAAATACTTCATACCAGAGAAAAAGTGAATGACTCTTGAAATGTGAGGGTGTTTTAGTATTTTCAATGGCTATTGTAATGTTTTCTTACTGAGTACCATAGGCCTGATAGTGGGTGTGCCAGATAAGTTACAGTAGGTGACCAGAGCTTGACTGATGGTAAGACCGACTGAACATGACTTTTATAAATGTGCAGGTGCTTAAATAGGGAATCCCATATGTCCATTCATAAAGACTCCCCAAAGGCAGTGTACCTTTTGATTATAGGTAATGCCACTGTTGATTTTTAACATGTCCTGAAGTATTTAGCTCTTCAGCTCTCAAATGCTTTTGGAAAACCTTTTCCCTTTGTCTTCTGCTGGCTGGCTTTTCCTGGGAAAATGGTGGCTCTGCATCTCTTATTCTTTCCCAAGAATCCATTTAATTTGGTTAAAAAAAAATAAATTTTCTTAATGGTTTTCCTTTTCAATTAAGAAGATTACAGGATCAACATAATTAATATTGATTATTCAAAACATTGTTTTGAATGTTTAAAAGCATCTAGAAATGTTTAATCAGTAAATATCCATATGAATTATTATTGACTTTTGTTTACGTAGGGCCATTTTTCCTAATGGGTTCCAAAGAGTTTTGCAAACAAGAACAGCGCTAGTTTTCATTTTGGTACTTGAGGCAAAAAAATTAACTACCCCCAAAAGATCGAGTGATTCACATTGCATTTCTGCTCTAAATCAATGCAGAGATGATGTCTCTTGCAAGTTCTCCTTTAGCTATTCTTGTGTATGCTGGTTTGATTTCTTCAAACTTGTGCTATCTTATTTATGTGCTGCACTTATATTTTAGCATATTCTGGTTAATATGCTACTCCCATGTTCTCCTGCCACCACCCATGTCAAGTGCTCTAAGCAACATGTTACAGTGATTTACTTTCCCTTTCATGAGCAGCGCCAAAGAGTTTCCTGTTCTGTCCAGTGAAGATACGGGGCAGTATTGTGTGGGTCTGTTAGCATCGTCAAAGGAGCTCTGTGGCTGCCTTACCGTTTAAGCTGTACTGTGAACTGTAACAGAGAAGAAATCCTACTGAAACCAACTTTTTAAGTAGGTTTTCATTAAAGCTGAGCCCGTTCCCTGATCCAGGTCTCAGCAGAACCCCTGTTAGCTAAACTTAATGGGGTAGCGGGGGACCCTGTCATGCAGATGAACAGCTGAGGGTGATCTTCAGGAGCTCCACTGACATCCCTGTATGTCAAACTGAGCAGTAGGGGAGAGGGAATCTCTACCAAGTTTCTGGGTTTGTTTAATCTTTGATATATACCCAAAGTATTTGGTGTGTTCAAGTTTTATGAATACTTTCTGTGATGTAGAGAATATGCGTTTAATATGGGGTTTACTGGAAAAACAAGCATCCAGTTATGTGCAGTTTGAATGCAATTCCAGTTGTGAATTGGTGTATTTCAACAGTTACACCATTGACTTTAGTGAAACTGAATTAGATTAAGAGTATTATATCCTGAACATATACCTAAAAGTCACCTGCAACTTAATGATACTAAGCATTTAGGTGTTCTGTATTTCCATGCGCAGGCACATAAGTGAAAGTTTAAGCCACCACTTTCACTGTAGTTTATTTTCTTCACTGCAGAAGCAGAAATATTGTTGGTCCTGCATTACATAGGCCACCTCCTATACTTTTCTGTATTTTTATGTGCATACATAAAGAATCAAGGCTGTTCTGTGAAAATGTCTTGTTTTCCTCTTGATAAATAAACACATTTGAAGCCACTTATATAAGTGATAATATTGGTGACCCTGTCTGCTCCAGGTTGAAGAAGAAAGGCTTGAATAACAATAGGAATAATTACCTTTCCTTTAAGTTAACAAACTCATTTCTGTGTCTGGTAAGCACTCTAACAAAATGGGTTTATCTTTATTAAGCAACAATTCCAGCAGATGCTCTGAAAAGGAGACTTCTACCAACTGTGTAGGACAGCTTTGAGGCTTCTGTTCATTTGGAGTTTTTTTTATGCCTCATATACTGCAATATTTGAAAAGATGATGCCCACAGGAGCAAGGTTATTTTTTAATGTTATTTATAGACATGTTTATCGGGTGGAAAAGATTGCACTGAAATGTCTACTTAAAGCAAATCAAACATGACTGCATGTGTGTGCCAGTTGCTGTTTGTTTTTCATTTTCTTAAATTACTAATCCCATAGTGCTGTGTTCACGTGGGTTGTTTAGGGAAACAGATGACATATGTTGAAGTACTTAACAAGCTGAAGTAGAGCCAGGATAAAGACAGAAGGTGTTTGTTTAGTTTTAAATGAAGTACAGTCTATGAAATGACGTACCACCATGATAAAGGATAGACAAATGTGATGTGCTTTGTAGTCAGTGGCCTAAGAACTAAAGCAGTTACCAACGCCCAAGTGAAACAAAAGAATGATTTGACTCAGCCTTTGTTGTTCAAGACAAAGAATACTTCTAATCACTCCTGACAAAGACTAGCAAAATGGTTTACTTCTTTCTTTTAAAAGAAAGTCATGTTGTGAGGCACTACTGTGAGGATCAGTTTTGTAATTTGTGGTAAATTTATGCCCTGTTTATAGTCTCTTAGAAAGCCTATTGCAGTCAGAATTTGAAACTTCAGTCACAGCCCTGTACCTTTGTGACTGTATAATCCTTTCTCTGACTTTGCTGGGAGGCAGAATTTATTTAACTGCCTCAAGTATGTCTGTCTTGAACTCTCTTTCTTGATATCATTTTAGAGTTGTACATAATTTAACGTGCTTCCCTTTGCACTTACACCAGGTGTACTATCACAGAATTGATGCCATCAGTAAGTACCAGGTTTTCACTGAGAGAATCTCTTTCTGCGCTTTACAACAGTGAGACAGGTAACTTGTAGATGAGTCAAGAGAATCTGGTTAGATGTTTGAGATCACATATACCTTGTGGGGCTGTCCTCTGTTCCTGAACACAGTGAGTGGCAAGAATTGCAGATCAGAATAAATGCTGCACTGTAAGACACCACCTCACCCCCTGACTCTCCTAAGTAGCTGTAACTGCACTCTGTGTGGTCTTTATTCAGTTTTCATTCCTACCAGTTGATACTAGAAACTATCAAGATTTAATGCTAACTGTTTTCATCTTGTATAAAAATTTTCTTTCTAGACTGTGCATTGGGTAATGTTAAGGAAGAAAACCATAGGTTCAGAAGAGGAAGAGACTATAAATATTGTTATACATAGTTTAATTTAAAATGACATGATAAATGTACTACATATCTTTAATTTTATTTCTAATTCCCTTAACCATTCACTCCGTATTTACAAGAAACCATTTCCCATTTAGGTTAGCATTTAAAAATTATAATATTCTGTAGAGCACATCTAGGAAATGACCTTTCTTCACTTGAAATGCTCTAAAATTAACTTTTCATAGACTGTTAGCAGCACTCCAGGGACAGGTTCTTTTAATGTACTGGATATTGCTTTCAAAGTACTCTTAATTGCCTAAATTAATAATGGCTTTTTTTTCTTTTTTTTTTTTTTTTTCCCCTTTAATTCTTGTAAGGGACAAATGAATTTGAATCACTCTCTAAAGAATTGAATCACTGGACATCTTTTTCTGACTACTTTTTGCATCCATTATGAAATTAAAAAAAAAAAAAAAGAAGAAAGAACAACAAGGTCACCTTCAGCATGGTTTTTTTGTGAAGAAAAGGAAAGGAAAGAGGCACTCACTCCACTTAAAAGTTCTTAGGAAGGAACAGAGACTGTAAAAACTGGGGGGACTTGTCAACTTGATGTGTATGTATAAGGGCAATGTGATAGCTTCTGATTGGTATAATGAAAGGTATATTCTTATTCATCTTAAATTACTAATACAAGCAGATTTTTGACCTGATCTGAAAGCTAGAGGAAAGATAAGCTTGATTTGTGAGTTTTGTTTGTATCTTTTTAGGAATGTAAAAGTAAAGCACATGCAAAGTCTTCCCTAAGTTTTGGTCTTTTTTTTTTTTTGTTTGTTAGGTTGGGGTTTTTTGTTGTGTGGTGGTTTTGTTTTTTTCTGTTTTGATTTTGTGGTTTTTTTTTCTGTTTTTTGTTTGTTTGTTTGTTTTCTGTTTTTAAGCTTTAAGCTTTATTCATTAATGTGAAAATCTGCATTATGGAATGTAGATGGGTTTTCTGTATTCTATCTGGCAGCTCAGAAGAGATAGAAAATTAGTCAGGAACTTTATTAATCACTTGGGGATCAACTGAGTATGTAATTAGCCCAGAACAGCTTTTTGAAATGTTGCGTATAAGGTTTGGTAAATCAATTTCAACTCAATAAATCAGGCTTGTTTGCAAGCTTGAACTTCCAAAAGTAGTATATTCTGAATGCTGATCCACCAGCAATTTCATGGAAAGCTCTTTACTGCTGGGTATCAGTGTCTTGGGTCCTTAGTGGTAGCACTCAAATTAAAAAGGGAAATGTGGCAAATGAAAAGATTGAGAAATTGCAGTTTAGATAACCTTAAGTGCTAGTGGCAGACTTTGAGGAAAGCAGCGCATTGTGCATATGACTTGGACTCTCGTGGTTCAGGAATGCACCTTTTCAGGCCATACCTGCTAATGATAGAAAAAGTATGCTAATATCTCGTCCTGTGTTAATTGTGATTACTGTACTGTAAGATGTATTATACATAGAAGAAAAATTTTAGGGATTAACAAGTGAACTTTATTGCATCACTGTCCTGTAAATCTTAGGAGATTTACAGATAATGCATATTGCAATACCTGGCACAGGACAGCAGGTCAATGATAATTTTAGTTCTGTACCTCTTGTTCTTCGTATTATTGAGTTTCATTGGGTCATAGTTCAAGAGACTGGCTGCAGCTGGAAAATATATCCTCTAGTGGCACTTTGTTTCTATGATCATTACCAAAACCAGAATTTGTTTTAATAAGAGTGGGGAAATTTCCTGGAGTGAGAGATTTCATATACTTTAGAAGACTAATCTCATTTTCTATAGAAAATATATATTATCTTAAAATAAGAAACATGGTGCCACAGCTGTGATTCTTAATAATACCTCTATTTGCTTAATTGCTTAGTGTTACTTTTATAATTAAGACCCATTAACTTGTCACATATTGATAGTGGGGATGGACCCTGAAAAAGGCTTGTAGTCTCCTATAGTTCTGAATGTTCGTAGGAGTGCCTTAGTCTTCCATTGTTATTGCAGAAGCAATAGAAAGAAGTCGGAAACAGACTCTTATGAAGTGGTGGAGTATCACAAGTATGATGTGTAGTTCTCTGTTGTTCAGTAGGCAGCTGGTAGTTAAGGTAGCTTTATTCCTTTTGATGGCACTCGTAAATCTTCTGTAAAGAAGATCAGATATTCACCAGCAATTATAACACGGTGTGTCAGAAATCACTTTATTTAAAAGTTAAGTTATGTGACAATTAAGCTGGGAACCTCTAGGTCCAAAAGGTATTCACAATCTGGAGATACTAAAGAGATCTCCAAATGTTGTGATTGTGTATGCCTGGGTTAACTTTAATTTCCTGAATGTCTGTCAGCAAAATACCACCAGCTGCAATGAGCAATATCTCAAGAAGGAAATGTATGTAGTAAATACATTACTATGTACATTACATAGTAAAGTAGCTTTTAAAAATCTGTAGAAGCCATTTTCTGTACTCCTGTAGTCTATACAAAGATACTACAGTTTACAGTAATTGCTTTAATGTACGTTCTGTGCATTTTGCATACATAAGTGACAATTTACCAGGATCTCTGGAATTTATTTCACTCTGTAACAGTCTGGGATCAAGACTTTAGATGGAACATATTGCATCTTTCCCTTCTTTAAACAATAGAAGTGATAGAAGGAAAAGCGAGTTCCTGTACTTTTTTTAATGATACTTATAAAACCATCAGCATACAGGTAACATCAGCAAAGCCACCACTTGGGGGTTGTCCTTTTTAACACGCTTTCTTCAAAGATCAGTAATTGACACATACACTGCTTTTTATCAGTCTTTTTAGCATTCAAATATATTGCACAGATATCAAAAGTGTACTGAAAAGATTAATCTGGAATCATTGTTTTCATCAACTATGTTAGAAAGAACTGGTTTCCAGCATACGTGTTTTCCTGTTTTCCTGCAGTTATATTTTTTTGTTGACCAAGTAGAACGACTGATGATGGCCCCTTCCTCCCCTCCTTAGAAAAAGAGATTGAGAGGAAGAGACTGAAGAAATTTAGGAGTTTAGGAATTAACTACTCTAATGAAAATATAAATAATAATAAAGTATACAGTATATACAAATCCGTATCAAGCTCTCAGGATGATGATCACGTCACCAGCAGGCATTGGGAAAAGTCCCAGACTGGACTCGGTGATTGACGGGAGCTGGATTCCAAATCTGGGGTCAGGAATGTTTGGATCGGGATTAAAGGCAGACGAACAGACAGGGTCTTCTCGCACATCGGCCATCAAAGAAAGAGAACTGACCCTTTGATCCCTCAGCTTTTATGCTGAGCGTGATGCAGGTGGGATGGAATACCCCAGCTGGTCAGTTTTGGGTCACCTGTCCTGTCCCCTCCTCCCCACAGGGGTGACCCCTCGAGGCTTTTCCGCTTTCTGATGAAATTCCCTGCCCTTGGTGGTTCTAGCAGTAAATGTAAGCAAGGGCCTCTCTGCGCACCATCCCTCGGTATAATAAGGTTTTATCAGTATGAGAGTAGACAGTTTTCGGAACAACATGATGTTAATTTCAGTTTAGTTAGTTAGAAGAGACTCAGCTAAAAAAGTAGAATTGTAAAACAGAAAATGGGTTTGTTTTCCCTCAGATCAGGACAAGTTACTCTGGACAACGTGAATTTGTGGCATAACTGAAAAGGAGATTTGTAGTCTGAGTGTGAAGAAAACCTTCTGACATAACATCTGTGGCATATTTTATACTTGTATATGCAACTTTGAGGAATTTTGCAAGCAGCTAATCTACCACAAGGTTTTTCCCACAAGTTAGTGGGTCAGAACTTGAAAACTTGTATGTAGGACGATAATTTCCTGATACATAGACACGTGGATTTTTACATACCACCATCTCTTTGCGTGTTTTTAGTTGGTTTTTTTTCTTCTTTTTTCTTTAAATGACATTGTCCTACAATCTGTGTTTGATCTTGGACATACTGTTATAAATCTAGTAAAACTAGCTTTTATTATTATTTTGTAAGACACAAACCCCACCATATTAGAAGGAAGCATTGAACTTCCTGGAAAAAGGGCCCTTCTTGGTCTATTGAGTACATAGCGCTACATAGCGAATGGTATCCGTAGAACATTTGCTGTTTATGAAAGGTACACAATAATCATAAGCCATTTTTGTGGTTCATTAGCAGTCAGAGGCTATTTTTGAAATTATGTGTGCAGTATACAGTATTTTCTCAGAAGCTTATAAAACAAATGAGAAAAATCTGATTAAAACAGTGCCAGGGAAAGCACTGGGATGTGTGGTTATAACTTGAAATCTCATTAAACTGTATCGAGTTAAAGAGAGGGTGAATTTTATGCTTCAGCACGTTATGAGGGTCTCTGACATTTTCAACTGCAAATAATTAGTTCATGGTGACGATACCTTAGTTCCTTCTCTTGCAACACAGTGAATTGAAGCAGAGCAATCTGTTGGATGCAGATAAGCGTTTACTGAAAGTCATTGTAAAGTAATGGGAAATTGTTCAGAAACCTCCACAAAAGCTGGAGTTGAATAACCAGAGGAGCAAAACCCACATGCTAGTGCTCCAATTACATTCACAACAACTTAAACTTAATTATTTCTTAATAATTTATAACTAAGAAAGATTATATGATGGTGTGTTTTACTGCTGGATTACCGATTTGAAGTGAACTATATATAAAGTGAGGGGTATGTTCTTTTTCCTAGTGTAATCACAAACAGGCAGGGAAAATGGTGTTATCTTCTCCTCTATTTGGAAGCATGTTTATTTAGATTATTTAAGTTAGTGGTAAATGTGCTGAATGTTACTAATATTTTCATTTCTGTTGCCACAAGGCAGGAAGTTAACTTTGCTTCCTTGAAATGTTGATAAGGTTATTTGTGAAGGTATGGGACTGGTTGCTAGTTAGCCATCAGTATTGTTATGTTTCTTATTTTAACATGGAAGCAGAATGAAATCATTGTGGTCATAGAGAAAAGCCAGGTTATTGTCACGCAGCTCAGAAAGCTGCAGGGCCTGCTCTGACTGTGCTATAATGGTTTTAAATAAGCTCTGCACAAAATATTGTTTGCTGATTCTGAACAGCATGGGATTCAGTTACACTGCAGTGAGTGATGCAAAAGGAAAAGAACTTCTGAAGAGCTGATAAGTGATGTTAAATCAAAAAGTTTTTCTGGCAAAGAGTAGGTGGTATGAGAGAAGGAAAAAAGATAAAAAGCTTTATCTGTTGCTTAGGAGAAAATTATGCAAAAAAGAGGGGAGACGTTAAATGAACTTAACACTAGACACAAAAATACATAAGCAAAGGAATGTAAGTGATATCTGGAAAAATATTCAGAAACACAAATTAGAAAAAAAGGCACTATTACATCTGTATGCATTCAGTAAAATGGGATAAATAGTTGCCAGAGCTAAGTTTAAATTAAAAAAAATCCTGCATTTAAAAAATACAGAATAAATCCTTAGAAAAATATCTGAGTTTCTCCCATGTAGAATAACAACTGATTTAAAAGAGATACTTATAAAATAGGAAAATGAGTATATGTTGAAGATGAGTATTTCTAGTATTTCAGTTCAGAAATTCTGCTTATTTTTTTAATATCATATACTCTGTTCTAATCCATTCAAAGCCAGTAGAAAATAGTGGACATTTATAGGATGATTTGGATAATCCAAACAACATTGAAGAATGTGCTTGATGTTGAAACAGAGGATGCTTTTAAAAATGTTTAATGATCTTATATGAGCATAATTTGTTATGAGCAACAGGTTTGATACCGATGTTTAATTGATGGAAGTTGAATTCCAAGTTTTCTTTATAGTTGTATTAGACAATTATCAGATGAAAATTAATTATAAGATTAGTGTTATTTTTAAGATGATATATTTATAGCCATTATTACAAAACATGAAGGTCAGCTGAGATATAAGTTCGTAGGATTAATTTGAAAAGAAATTGTTATAATTCCTGAATTGATTAGTTGTAATTTTTTTCCTCCCCTAGGTTTTTTTTTTTTTAAATTAAAAAAGCAAGGATAAATTTTAATGACCAGTTTTATTTGACCTACCTATGTATAAATGCAAAAGACAATGTAATAATCCTCAGTATTACTCCATTAACCTTCAAGAGTTTGTATTCACAACTAGATCCAAGATAATATTAGCCAACAAAGTTCATTACAGGCTACTGCCATTGTGTGTAATACTCCCTGTAACATAACCCTAATTTATGACATTAATCATCAATGACAAAAATTTTAACCTTTTATGGCCTCCCTTAAATTAATGAAAATTAAGCCTCGTAGGATGTCAAATTGCTTAGATTACTGCTATTGATGGCCAGTCTGCCAAATGATTGAATGTGATGTCTTGATATATTTCCTTTTGTGAGGTAAGTTCTGTGAGAATCAGGAAAATAATGTATTTCCCACTGTAATCAGGAGTAAATTCTTCAAGTAGAATTCTCCATGGGAACTAAATGCTGGAATTTTCAATCAGATTTCTGAAATAAAATCTTGTTCTTCATCTTTTCCTTTCCAAAGAGTTGCTGTTAAATACTGTGTTCTCAAAATTGAGTTACTTGGTTTACTTAAATTGCTTACATTACAAAAGGAACTAGATATAGTCAAGAAAAGGACAGAAGGAACTAGATATGGTCAAGAAAGTCAGGAAATAACTTTCATTTTTGTTTTCTACTAGATTTATTAGTAGCCTTTTTGGATGTGAGTATAATTATCCCAATACGAAGGATGATAGAGTAAACCTTTTTCTCAGAATTGTGAAGTGGGCTATCTAAAAATGATCTAAAATTTTAAATTGCCCCAGTCCTATAGAGATAATATTAGAAAGCTTTTTTATAGAAGTCCTGTGTTGTATAATGTTTTGGTTTTTTTTTTTTCACTTCATTTTTTACCAAGTACACCTGCAGCATGCAACACTGGAGTTTAGTATTATAAGAGTTCATCTACTCCTGCTGTTTTTTCCCCTGAAGCTATTATTTTATCTTCATGAAGACATAATGTAATTGGTTGTGGTAGAAGTCATCCAGGGGTCAAAAATAAAGGATTAGGATGACTCCAGGTGGGGAATAAGCATTAGGAACTTATATCATCTCTTAGAAAACAGAAGTCCTGTAAGTCTAATGAACCCTTCGCTCACAAAAGGAAAAGAACAGCTAAACTATTTGAACTGCTTCTTTTCCTAAGCAAAATATACCTTCCCCTTCTGACCTCCTACCAACAATCCCTCTTGATACAAATATGCTTAGATTGTATGATGAGATTTTTGTGTCTTATATGAAGGCAGAGGAACACTGCTCAGGTTTAGGTTGCATGCAACAGTGGGCAGAATTAGGTTTTATAATACACATCGTAAAACAAGAGTGATCAAAAAGTGACAGAAGGATTATAGATAGCAGTGGACATGTTTTGTATGGAGTAGGCAAATGCTGATCGTCATCGGAGCGAATTAGAAGACAGAAATGTGATTTCTATTAAAAGAATTTGAAATGATATTTTTGTTTCAAACTGTGGCTGCTTTTTGGACAATATACTAAGAAGTAGAAGTACCTAGAAGTTGTGGGTGAATGACTAAACTGGTGGGAAAGGTTGTTTTCAAAAGTAAGTATAAGGACATCATCTCTTTTCCAGGAATCCTCTGAGCTGCAATTTGTTAGAAAAATATATGGGAAGTTTTATATTAAGTCTCTTCTTACTGTTAAGAAGGGATTGTGGACTGTAGATATGTCTTTTGTCTGACCTAGTAACATTTCCTGCATTCTTACTCAGAGGAGTCTGTCTTAATTTATGGTTGTAACTGTGTAAGCAAGCCCTGCTTTGAGTATATTCAAAACCTTCATCTATTGAGTTGAAGTTGTGGCCTACTCTTTAAATCCTCCTGAATTGTCTTTCCTTCACTTTTGTGTCCAGACTGATACTTCCACTTCATCTACTATCTTCATCTACTTTTTATAACAAAATATGGGTGTATATATCACCTGGAATTTCACCCACCTTTAAGTGTGTGTTAAGTGGTTCTTTTTGTTAAGAAAAGAGAAGGCTTCTTAAGAGTTTACATTGCAAGACCTTGTGCTAATGGACACAAAACCCTCACTATTTAGGTTTTCTTCAGCAACAGTTACGGGGTTATAGAGAATCTGCTTATTTAGCAAAATTGCTGCAGAAGTCTATGTTTTCATCTGAAGGTTTCTGTCAAAGATCAGAAACCTCCTTTAACTCAGTCAGCAAGTCAGCTCCCATTGCCCCTAAGGCTCCTCATCCTGTGGAGCTGGCTGCTCTTCCTAGTTTTCTTGCCTTACACACATCAGTTGCAGCAATGAAGTGTGTTGCCTAATTCAAAGAAGCACATTTCAATCAAAAGGGAAGAAGCACTCAGACAAGGTAGCTAGGGAAAGGGAACCTTTTAGGCTGCAAGACAACTATAAAGCTTTCCTAAATATTAATGTATTTCTCCTATTAACTTACAGGCCTCTAAAACTGGGAATTAACAATTCACTGAACTCAGATGTGATTGCACTGGGTTCAAGTAAAATTTAATAACCCATAAACCAAAGGAAATTTTATTTTTAACCAGATGAAGTGCATAAAATTCCTCCCTCAAGAACTGAATTCTATTGATGGTAATGAAATTAAAAATTATTCACAGTTAATCTAAAATAAAATATTTACCATTAAAAAAATCAATTTGAATGCAAATTGGAGTGGCTCTTCATTAAACTGAAAACGCATGTCAGCCTAAGAATTTTACTTGCACTTACTGACTATGGAAAACAGTTATTGAAACAAACCTTTTCATCATAGAAACAGTAATGGTGAGTGAAAGGTTTTTAAAGGCAACAGCGGTAGCCATACCCCATACCATGGTTTTGGGAGTTGCTGGGAATGTCACTTTCTGTAAGGACATCTGCACCTTTGAAAGCTTTGCTTGTGATACTCTGGAGGTTTTGTGCAAAGCATGTGAGAAGGGTTATTCTTTTTTCCTGTTCCCTCCAGATACACACCTCAGTGAAAAGGTAATCACGTTTGTAGCAACGAGTATCAGAGAAATTGCTTTTGCTTCACTTTATGGCTGTGTTGTTCTATGACTGTCTTCTCGATGTGGCACACCTATACGTCATTGAGACCTGTCACAAAAGCAAGGGAGAACTGACAGTCAAAGTGCAAAGCAGGAAGGACATAAAAAATTAATGAACCAGATCATGGGATTAAACTTCCGTTGTGTCGTCAGCTCCATGACAAATTTAGGAAGTACAATGCTAATAATGTGTTTATGCTGTGAAGAGGTGGCCTTATCTCGACAGAGACAAAATAAAAGACTCTGTTTCTGGAAGGTACTAGTTTTGTAGTTTTAATATCTGTTGAACAGATACCAGGTAGTCCTTATGAATGTGTAGCAAACAAATGTTTGGCTTCTGTAGATATAATTGAGTTTGTCTTTTACTTTTAATGCTTCAGAGATTATTGAAGGAAATCCTTTGCTGTAAAACTCAGAGAGCATCTTGAGAAGTCTTTGAACTGAGGAATTGTGTATTTTAAGTTTCAGGTGAGGCGTGATACAACTAACTAATGGGATTTCTGTGACATGCACAAAGTAATTAAGAAAAGGTTGAGAAAGAAGGGGAAGTGCATTTCTTTTTCCTGTTTCCTTTGGTGATTGGATGGCACCCTAGATCAATAGGTCTGAGTCTGAAATGTGTGTCCTGTTTTTGTATCACTCTGATTTGCTCATGGAATTTGAGCAATATTCTTTTTAAAGAGGATTTATGCCCTTTCAATTTAGTGCTGTATTAATTAAAATGTAATCTTTATTTTTTAGGTTTTAACATGTAATACAATTTTTCTGGCTTTGTAAACATGTGGTTAGGGTTTTTTGGGTGGGTGGGGTTTATTTTGAGGTTTTCTGGTGCCTCCCCACCTTTGATGGGTGAGGGGCAAGAGGAGGGTGGGTAAAAGTAATCCCTTTATTCTGAAATTGGAATAGGCAAATTTTCTGGCAGGAAATGCCTCATAGTGGAAGGGGGTTCTGATCAAGGTGTTGCATTATCCTACCCAAGAAGTAAGAAAAGAATTGGAAAAGTGATCAATAAAGCAAAGAGAATAATTCAGAAATAAAAACAATGGAAGCGAACTGCTGTGGTCATCCTGTAGAAGTCACGGGACTTAAGCGCTCCGGTTGAATTCTGAAGAGCTGAAAACCCCGTGCAGTGGAGAAAACTTGGTCTGATAAGTTGGTCATAGGAAGTTTTAGGAGTTGAACATCAAAGACGACGCTGTATGGGTATCTCCAACACTTAAATGTAATGTAGCAGCTTTTTGTGTGAAAGACAGAGATGGTAGGAACACATACTTTCCTGTGTTCCTGCCTAACCTCTCGCTTTTGGAAGCCAGGAAAGCAAAGTGTGGGAGCTTTTTTTTTCCGTAATAAATTTACTATTGGTGAAAGCGTTCTACCTCTCACTGTAGTTGAGTCAGCCAATTAATTGTACGTGAAGGTCATTCCTACCAAACGCTGAATATACTGAGTACATTCCTTGACAGAAGCAAGGTCGCCTGCTCCATATGTTTGCTTTCATTGTTAATAACGTGCACATTTTTTTCTGAATGTTAAGCTAAATTAAAGTAATTATGTGTGACAGCTAATTTTCTGACTGATAGGGAGGGAAGTATTTAGGGAGTAGATTTTTAATGTTATGAAGGACCATCTATAAGCTGAAAATTGCACCCTGGTAAACAGGTTTGTACCGGTGAGGAGAGCTCACCAAACAGACCAGCTGAGGGAGCAAATTAATAATTAAGGTATTGAGATGTGAGACTATAAAAAAAGAAAAAGAAAAAAAGAAAGTTTAGGGCCCTGGAGGAAATGAGAAGTGCTATTTTGAGTTTGTCTTGTTTTTCTGAAGAGAGAATTCACAAGCAGAGGTCAGCTACTACTAGAGAAAATGTGCAACAAACTTGGTTGGCTTTTTAACTTTTCAGTGTCAGCCCTAAGGACATGGGATGGGATTTTCATGTTTCTTTAATGCATCTCTTACCGATGTTATTGGGGTCCTATCACTGGCCTTCTGAAAAAATATCTTATTCTGCAAAGTATTAAGCAGTGGTGTCAGATCCGACTGTAGGGAATGTTTGTGCATCTCAAGTAACAAAACCGAAAACTCAACACACCCACAGACCCCACCCCTGTCCTTTTCCAAGATTGATAATTCATTCAGATGTATTAGTTTTGGAAGAATTCAGCTATTTATAGTTACTTCTTTCCATGTTATCTGTCTGTCTTAAGAAGGAAAAATACAGTTACTCTATGTTTATTGACGAGAAATCAGTTCATATTTGTAGCATTAATCAATAATTTACTGTTTAGGAATTTACAGTGTTAAGTGAAGGTGACCTCCTAAAACCCCATAAAATATGCTGGATTTCCCACTATGTACCCATATGACCAAAAACTGTGAAGTTGGAATTTATAGAATAAACAGATACTGTATCACTAAAGACCAAAAAGCAAAACAGCATCCTGAAAGAGTATTCTTTAAATACTGATTGATAATCACTATTAACTGCCTTTGGTTATTGTTGATTAAATATGAGAAGAAAACACCATTTTTTCTCTTTTTTGGGGGATACAAATAGTATGCAAAGAAGATGGAGTATCAAGTAATATTATTTTACCTTTTTCTGTGGACAACTTTGTGTGATGACAAAAACTTAGGAGAGGACTCTAATGTATATTTACAATAATTTTTTTTTAGGAACATATAGAATTCTTTGTGTTCTGTATGGCTTGTTCTCTGAGGTATTCTGGAATACTTTATAAAGTTTCTGCATTGCTGCTTACTGTTAGAGGTCATAAGAGGTCATTAGACACTTAAGTTGCTGCTTTTTTGAGATAGTTTGTTGAGATATCTGCTGCTATGCTAGGAAGGGGTCATATGAAGTCCAAAAGTGTCATGAAGTTCAATTCCATTAAATGGGAATTACAAAGTAAACCAAAATAACACAAAATGTGTACCACTACTTTGCATTTGACAATTTGGAGGCACTTCATGAGAATTCAGGAAGAAAAAAAAAATCATCTATAGGTTACATTTGCTCACGTATGGAGGAGATAACTGCTGGTTTCTTTCAAGTATCCCTCTAATTTAGATGTTGGCCACTTCTTTTCTGAGAGAGAGGAGGTTTACAGTGATAATTTAATTTTGTATTTGATCTACAGTTCTGATTTAACAGTATAACCTGTAGTTTGAGGGAAAAGAAAATTCAGTTACCTGCTGGCTCTGTTTCAGGTGTGGGAATGGAAAAGTATCAGCATTTGATCCCTAATGGCTGTTTTCAGTTTCAGTGACTTGGAAAAGCTCTTTACAAGAACATTGATGTTTCTGGGTTCTCCATCACTTCCCCCACAAGCCCATGTCGTGTCCCACTCTACCTCTGTCCTGCTTCTTTGCCCACCTCCACCTGATTTTGCATCTCCATCCCACCTCTCACTGGTGGTCAGTAATCCTTCATGCAAAATTCCTAAGAACTGTGGATGGAAATATGACAATGTTCACATTTGAAATGAGACACTCAGTGGATTTAAGGGACTTGTTAATTTTATTTTGCTTTTTCAAGAAAAATGCATTTCAGAAGTGATGCACTCTTTAATAAATGATGCAGTGAAGTTGCTATTGTGCTTTTAAAGTGCTTTAATTAAATACTCTTTTTCTAAGGCTTGGAGTATCAATGATATAGTCATGCAGTGATGACAGCACATTTTGTTTTTATAGCCCAGGCAGATATTTTATTTATGTTTTATGCAAAATTGTGTAGCCAGCCTAATTAGACAGTAATTTGTGACTTCCAATGTAAACATTTTATGAGCTGTGTATTCAGAAGTGAGTGCTAATTAGAGAGCTGTTAGCTAAACATATATAATTGGGAACAGACTGACAGGCTATTCCAAACAGCAGGCTATTTATAACTCCATGCTGTTTTTAAATTATATTTTGTTTAATAGACTTTGGACAAGGCACAAGAGAAGAATTTTGTGACTTTAATTTCTTTAAATAAAATGAAACCTTGAAAATGTGAATGCCACACAGGCTAGCTGCGATAATTAAAAAGTATTATTAACTGGATGACTCTCTGGCTGTGCCATTTTCTAATTTCTTTAGTAGTGTGGACTCCCTGAAGAGAGTTATAAATTCAAGTATTACTTAATTACGCTTTTAACAATAAAGGGCACTTTAATCAGCAACCTCTCAGAAGCCCTTGTCTTGTCGTGATTTATTCAAACAATGAAAAAGTCAAGAGATACTTCTATTATAAGTCTTCTGAAAGTACAATGTACCTATTCACAGGCCCTAATTTATGTTTGTAGCTGTTCTTGTGGACACTTACCCTTCAATATCAATACAAAAGTATTATTTTAACTGTTTCCAGCAGAGGTGTGGTTTATTGCGAGGAATTTTTTTTTGCTTTTTAAAGGAAAATGTAGGAAATGTCAGGGCATCATGGTGGTGCTTATGGATAGGGGTAGATTCTGATAGTTGCCCACTAGAGAACGTGTTTTGTTTCAGAAGGTGAGAAAAGTAAACGTACCCTGGGGACAATTTTAAAGTTGAATGGGATTTTTAATCTGGATGTTTGAGGGAGAAGTGTGTTTCTTTCCAGGATAAACTTCCCTTTGGGAACCGGGAGGCGTAGAGTGCTGGTGGGTGTTGGGAAGCTCAGGCTGCAGCAGGGACTGTTGAGGATGAGGAAGCCTGTAATGGGCTTCAAAAGTTGCATGGAACTACCCGTGCATAGAGGAGTTGCTTGTACAGTGAAGAGAACTTTCCAAGAGCCAAATGAAGAGAGTGTTCCTCTTCCAAAGGATTTATCTATAAGACTACATTTTGGAGTAGACAGTCATCTACTGTGCTGCTGCTCCAAGGCAGTGGTATTGGATGAGTGAACTGACTGCACTTAAGCAAAAAGTGGGTGTTAGGGCTGACACTGACTGCTGTATGAGATACTTCGTGCTCGTTTTAAAAATACACGCATGCACTGAATTACACTGTTGTTGCTTAATTCTTCTCTTGTTGGTAAGTTTAAGCAACTCGCCGTATGATAAAAAGGGCTGGAAAAAATATAACAGTCTCTGTTCAGCTGTGGGTTTCAGTATTTACTTTCTGTCACGCTGTGTTCTGTTTTATTTTATATTTATCTCTGTGTACTGTTCAACCTCTAGAACAAAACAGAATGGGAGACACTACATCTAGAATAAATAAGTGAATCAAGTGGAGAGGAGAAATGGCCACACAAACTCTGTATTAAGAAATTTTGATAAGGAAACTAAATGAGAGAGGAAGCCCTTTCTTGTGAGTGTGACTCCATATATCTAAATTCATTTCCTTGATATTTCTGTTCGAATCTAGCTTGGTAGATGTGTGTGAATCTGGTTTAGCTGCATACCAATAATAATTATTTTGATTTGCACTGCTGAGAGAATCTTTTGGAACTAGAAGCTCTAAGTATCTTTGTGGTTCTGAAGGGATCAAAATGTTAATTAACATTTATGATTCTGTAAGGTCTACATTTTCATGTTCAGTGTCCTCTCCATGTATCTGTGAGTACAGGTTCGCCCGTAGAACTTTCTCATTTCAGCTTTTATAAATAGTGATTTTGGTTCCTTGGAAAAAATACAGCTTTTTCCAACACTGGCTATGGAGATTGTGTTCTCAAATTTTGCCACTTGTAACCTTGTATTTTATATCCATCCCTTAAAGTGAAGAAGAGCAGGCATGACATGTTTATAACTAGTCATCTTTAAACAGTAAATACTTCAGGTTTTCTTATTATTTTAAAATTTTTGTTTTTTTCCTTCTCATTAAAGAGGCTCAGGATGTCTAAATGAATCTCCCACTAATCCCTTTACAATCCCTGGCAGTTTATGAAAGCTGATTATTAAGTATTATTGAAAAATGCACCATTACAAGAGCAGTAAGTCATGAAGAAAGATTTCTATCAATATACTTCAACCACGGGGCAATTTACATTAATCAAAATTACCACAGTATGAACAGAAAAAGCAACAAAAAAATCAGTACTATTACTCCTATTGTAAATAGGATGTAGTTTATCTTTGAGAACGTTATAGATGACTATAAGTGCTCTTACTAGGTGTAAAAGGAATTCTAGACAATGGCATATACAGAATTAAACCCAAAGTATTATTGACAGAATATTTCAGACGTATTTTAGGGTACGCTATAAATAAAATACTGTCTTAAGAGATCGATACAACGCTGTTTGGTTTTTTTTTTTTAAGGTATTTTTAGCTTCTTTGCCTTATTTCAAGTTTTAACAGCCTGTGTTATTGTTTTGTGCTGCTCTTAATGTCTGTTTGCACATGCCCGTTCTCTGTCAGCTGCTTTGATGTATATCAGATGAGTAAATTCACGTTTAAAACATGCTTTGGGTGTAGAAAAATTGACAATATAAATATGTGTATCCTTGAGTGGAGCTATGACTGCAGGGAGGGGTGGGTTTGGCAAATTTTCTCTGCTTTTTGTAAATAGTGCTATCAAATAATTTATTCGTGGCTATTTGTGGAATTGAGCAGGTGAAAATGTGGAAGATTGAGTGTACTTTTATTGGTACTCTCTGTGCATACTGGCTCATTTTTAACCCATTTTAGCCCTAATGAAATATGATAAGGACTGCTTTTGTGGTAGCATTTACCTCATGCTCTAAAAGTAAATCAAATGAGGTGGAAAGACAAGAATATTACCTTCAGTTTGCACACTTTTTAATTTAATGAATAAATGTTCTCTGCAAACACGGAAAATAATATAAAATTAAGACTTAATGATGAAAAAGGGCAGGTCCTGTTGCAATTAAAACTGCTTCCTATTTGTGTTATTTTCTTTCAAAATTCAAAGAAATATTAGGAAAAGCTTATTCTTTTCTTATATTCATCGTACTTGTCACTTACAATTGCATATAAAATACAGCTGTGTTATTGTCCACAGGAAGAAATCAGCCATCCTGATGTAGAAGCTAAAGGCAAAACCAGCAGATTTAAACCAAAGTGCTCTCAGTTTTCTCACACTGTTGTTGTGAAGTGATCACACCTCAAGGTGACTTGAAGGTACAATATGAATACAATGTCACCTTTGCTAGGAGCAGCCAGGACAAGTTATATGTAAACTGGACTTATAGTCAAACAGTAGCATTCCCTTAGTTTTAGCTCTTCTGATAAAAGAGAGATAGTTCCAATAAATCTAAATCTTAGAGAGTTTTGTTTATATTTTGGCATGGTTTGGCTAAACCTGAAGGCTGAAGCTATCAAATAATTTCTGCTTCATGCATTCTAAAACTAAAGGTAAAATTCTATCACATACTCAGAGAACATGCCTACAAATAGATTGTAATTATTTGGTTCCTCCTAAAGCTAGTGGGAAGTTGATCAAATTATAGGATGACATAGAGATTTCACAAAATAGAGTAGGGAGGGAGGTAACTTTTTTTTTTTAAAGCCCTTTTGTGGTAAGATGTCTGACTCTACAACTGCAGGTAGCGTAAAAATGAATCATTGAGAACCTGTAATTTGATGCAGATAATATTGAGAGATACCATGCAAGAATGGTTTGCTAGTTCTGGGTCCTACATAATCGGACAGCACTGTGCAGTCTTGTATTGCCGATGGTGTGCAAAGAGGTTCTTTTGTTAATCAGAAGGATTATCTTAATTCACTATTACTGAAAAAGGAAATTAATAGTCAATTAATCAGTCTACTTATCAAACTGCATGCTAATGGCCATGTGTAATCTATGGCGCATAAACTGGAAATGGGAGGAGGCAGAGATTTCACAAACTTTTATTTAAATTTTTTTCCTTGCATTTGCTAAGTCATTTCTTGTCCTTTCTGCCTGTATCTTAAATGGTTTAGACCAGAAACGTAGCTTTCCTTGTTGAAATTACACATGTTTTTGAAGGTAATGTTTGAATACAAAATGCTCAATGTTAAAAAGTGGCTTCCAATCAAAACATTAGGAAAAGAAAATGAGAGGGGAAGTTGGTTACCTATCTTGGTTGTTCTCTTTATTTTTTTCCTTGATGCTCTCTGCTCTCTCATTAAAAACCTATGGATTTTTTGAGCTTTGCTTATTTCTAATACTTATCCAAAGGTTTAGTGATTAATTTTAAACCATGCTGGGTTTTATAATGATTAAAAGCCATTGGAAATAAATAGTTTCTAAATTGCAATTTCTAGTAAACGAAGGCAGAATTGTTTGTAGAAAGTAATTTCAATTTCTTAGATGAGGTTAGTGTTCTAACATTTCTGTGCTACATTAAAAAAGTAAACCTTATTAACTTTCTCACAAGCAATTAATTATGAAAGCAGTGGGAGTAATAAGACTTGGTTTCCTATTCATGGTTGGATTCTCTTATCTAAAAAGGCAGATCAGCAAATGCTGATTAAAGTTTTTCCTGTAGTTGAGATGTTCATAACCCATTCTCTGGTGTATAATATGAGTTGGGTTTGTATTGCAGCTTTTAACAAAACTTCTAAGAGTGTAACTACCTTTGATATGCTGATCCAGATATCTTTGATCGAAATTGGCAGGTATGTTCAGAGACGTCAGCAACACAGGTGAACAGATGTGTATACACGAAACATGTGCTCTCAACAGATGCTGATGTGCTGAATTTACTTGATCTCAGGCTAAAGACAAACTGAGAGACAGAGACAAGGTAACAAGGAATAATTTTGCTAAGTAGCTGTCTGCAACATGAAATACTGAAGTTCATATTCTAAATGAGGCAATACGCAGGTTTTAAATTAGATTTCTCCCGTAAATTCTTGAGAGAGGACTGTTCTGGGATTAGTGTGTATGTCTAATTATCTGAGAAATTCTTCGCAGAACTTTCTGCAAAAGCTTCAGTTTCAACAAGCTGGGTTTTCTGTAGTCTTTAAAGGTGGATCTAAATGGGTCATTCTGGACTAGGCAGGCACTTTTGACCATCTGAATGATGACTGGTCTATTTAAAAAAGAGAAGCACAAATCCGGTTCTTGATCAGAACAAGCATATGATAGAGGCTGTAATTACTAATAAAAGGGAATCTTTGCCATATGAATCAGGAGTCAGTTGGCAACATCTGTTCTCCCTTCAGATACTTACTACTTTTTTTTTGAATCACCTGTCTTCTTCATTCTTGATTTTTGATACATGGTTTGTCTTCATCTCTCCATTAACATTTCCCTCTTCACACATTAAACATAATTTTGTGGATGTATTCTTGGAATTCAACCTGAGATGGCCTATTAAGCATTGTAATTAGTCACAACATCATTAATAGGTCTGAACAAGCCAATTACGATGCATCTGTGAACAGTAATTAGTTCTAGAAATGCACAGATATTTGAAGCAAACTGTATTACATGTTTTACAAATTCATTCCTTTCTGTGAAGGTGCAAGGGATGGAAGGGTTTTTGTTTAACTGTTTGGAATTTGGTTTACTCTGCATTTTGCCTTCCCCAACAGTCCCTGAGAAGGTTTGGGTATGAATTCCATGACCAAGTGTTGAGAAAAATAAAGGAACTTAAATCTAAAGACTCTTAACCTCTTTTAAAGAGAAATTATCTAAATGAATTTTTTACTAACTAACGTTAAATAGGATGTAATGCAAACAAGAGTCTTTAATGTGTTACTTCATCAAGGTTGTATATAATTTTTCTTTTTTATACACTTCTTTGTATTATTGGAAAAGTTCATAGCTTATTTTAAGGTGCTGTCAGCTTATTATTTTGATTTGACTCGGGGGAATTTCTCTCAAATGTCTTTATTGCTTGCTTGTTATCGTAGAATCATAGAATGATTAGAGTTGGNCAGGTCCATGCCCTTCCTGTGTTGAGGACTCCAGAGCTGGACACAGTGCTCCAAGTTGGGGGCTGGGGGTGTCTCATGAGAGCAAAGTAGAGGAGTAGAATCACCTCCCACGACTGGCTGGCCACGCTTCTTTTTAAGCAACCCAGGGTATGGCTGGCGTTCTGGGTTGTCAGTGCACAATGCTCATGTTGAGCTTCTCATCCATGAGCACTCCCAAATATATCTCCTGCTCCCTGTATATTTCTACCTGTTACTAGTAAGAGCACGTTGAAGTGAGCAATGGGAACTAGAGTCATAGATGAGGACAGGTGTTACAAGTTTCAGATCGCTTTTTAAAAATAGAACACATTTATTTTCAGCTAATAAAAATTTGTTAAATATTGTCAGTCCTGTTTAGTAGATAACTGCAAGGTAGCTTTTGACTG
Source organism: Thinocorus orbignyianus (assembly GCA_013400375.1). Lineage (NCBI taxonomy): Eukaryota > Metazoa > Chordata > Aves > Ciconiiformes > Thinocoridae > Thinocorus > Thinocorus orbignyianus. Next base: position 3,419,186 of record VXBW01008446.1, on the reverse strand, counting down.
TGATTTTTCAGATATGGTTGTGGTAGATTTTTGGCAAATTGAAACACAGTAAAGAGATCTGATTTGTGCAAGAGAAACACTTGGCTGGACTGAGTACTTGTGCAAAGGTGAGATGTTATGTCAATGAAAGAAGTATTCATGAATTTAGTTGGAATTGGGTGAAGACTTACTATTAAGAAAAACAGAAATAGAAATTCACTGTCATACTTGATTCCAATTCAAATAATACCACTGAGTAAGTCCTGGTATTTTACTCTCTTTTACAGACCCTATTTTAGTGCTTAAGCTAAATTTGCTGCTGGAGTTTGTCTTGCTAAATGTTTCCAAGTTTGGCATTAAGTAGTGTCTTAGAAACTTTTGGGAGCAACCCGCCGTGCCTTTCATTTTAACAGGCCTAACTAACTGGAGCTTTTATACAAAAGGGCACAGATAGCGTATACTTTAAAAATTCTTGACATTAAGCTGTGTCTCCTTGAAAATGAAGTGTGCTTTGGATTCTTTCACCACCGGCTGATGTGAGGATTCATTTGAATAACTAAGCTGTCCAGATTTTTAGTAGGATTTTTGGTGTCCTGAATTTCGCAATAACCATGAAGAATAATTTATTAAATCCACCAAAATCTTTTGGACGCCTTCGTGTAACTCATGCTTTATTTAGAATTTCTACTTTCTCTGTTGAATCTTAATATACTTCAGTCTAATATACAGTGCTGCATATTCTGGGAAACTGAATTTTACTTTCTTACTTTACTTTAAATAGATGGTGAACTTGCTTTATGGTGCACTCAGATTGAGTGAGTCAGATTGATTGTGTGATTGCCTCCTTCAGTGATCTCCAAACCTTTTGATTGTGCACCCAATCAGCAAGAATGTTTTGAGCAGTATTAATTATATTGGGCATCTACCCCCGACTATATATATTTTTATTTGTAAGTTCTATACTTGTACTACTGTACTATTATGCATGTTATAAAATATACACAAAAATAGAAATTTAAAAAGGGTGATATAAAAATGAAGCAATATTTTAAAACAACTTGATTATGACTATTCTATTTTTTATTTTTATTAACATATATTTTTAATGGAAGTGAAGTAAATACCATTAGTTAAAATACTATTAAAAATACATTTGCTACAAATAACATTTTTAATCAGAGCAATGTGATTGAATATGCTTTATTATTGTTTAAAATCTTTGATTTAACACTCTGTGATGCAGTTATTCAAAGATCTGGTTCTAAATTCAGTTTATTTTGATGCTTGCCTTTAATGGCTGTGATTGATAGCTGAAAAAGATACATCACAAACTTACATAGAGCTAAATGGAAGAAGTGCATCTTCAACCACGCTCACTAAATTGCAGTACTTACTTTTTTAATCCCATTGAACAATTATGCAAAGGGTTTTGTTGAAGTTTGGCTACTAAATTTCCGGCTTCCAGGTGGGAATTAGTTGTTCTCAATAACCGATTGTAAAGTGTTGCATTGTTGTTTTTTAACCCATTGATTAAAAATATAACTGAAATGTTTTGCTTGGAAGATTTTCAACAGGCTAGAAAATGCTGTTTCCACGTTTATGTGTTCAGCTAAGAGAGTTTTTATAGGTGACACTTTATGTGATTTGTTTGTTGGAAATGATGTAATGATTGGAAATGAACATCTGGAAGTGTTTCAAAGTACTCTCTCTATAGCACAAGTTTCTTTTGAAAAACAGTTACTTTCTCACTAATTCGTAAAACGTCACCTGTACCTGGAAGGAACAGGTTGAGTTTATTTTTTCAAAAATACCTTCCAGGTAGCATAGCTCTGACAGCTGCTTCTCATCACAGAGAAGGTCGGCAAATTCAGAACACTTGTCTTTTTGCAAAAGAATATTTTTAAGTTTGACAACTCTTTTAAGCACTTTGCCTTGAGAAAACCAGCAAACATCTCTGTGGTACAAAAGACTTCCACGGCCTCTCCATCTCGTTACCAAGTATCGTGAAGATTGTAGTATTTAAAGGGCTTGGTTTTATAAAATTAACCATTGTATCCCTGTACCACCTTCTGCACTTTCGGCCCCAACTTATTTACTGTATTATCTTTTCTATGAATAATGCAGTGAATAAATGTCATGTGTGATACTGTCTCTGTACCCTTACCACAGAGTTAATCTTTCTATTCAAGTGAAAGCAGCTGCTCCTTCAGCGGTTACACTTACTATGCTTTTCCATAAAACAGTGTTTTTATTAAAGTCATTTCATGTTGAGAATCTATCTTCTCTTGTACGTTTTTGCTTCAGTGACTCAAATAAAAGATAGTTCTTAGTGTATTTCATTACTGGAACAGAATCTAGCAAATACCATTAGCTGATACATGTTAAAATCGTTTGATCTTTCATCCAGTTGTGTAGCAAACATCCAACAGTGGCACTTGTTCTAATTCTTGTTTCTTTAAATCTTCTTCAGCAATGTTTTCTTTGTGTCTTTCAACAATATTTGCTGGCAAAAGAGTGCATGTTAGTTTGTCATCATAATGCTTGTGTATATTATTTCAGTTGGTTTTAGTGTGCGAGGAAAACCAGGTTGTTTCACCAGTGGTATGTGACTTTGTGGGCTAACAATTCTAAATTGATTCTAAACACTTATTGTTAAGTTCAGTGAAAGTTTCAGATAGTCACCTTGACAATTTTCAACTTCTTTTACCAACTTCTCAGAGCTGATTAGCTTATCATTGTTTTTTTTACCTCGTAGTGTGGCTGATGAAGAGCTCATACCAGTAGTAGGTGAGCCGTTAGCTCTGCCATTTTCTTCTTGTTGGCTTTTCCTTGCGTTATTAGCATTATCAGTTTAGCACAGTTTCTTTGCAGGAATCTTTTTCAGCCACTTGTGCATCCTGTGAGGGTTCATTTAGCTAAATCTGGATAATATAAACTTTAAATTCACTTGAATGGGTATATATAGACTGCATTACATTGCAATACACTGAAAGAGAGTGAGCAAGCATGGATGCTGCTGTGAAGCCTCCCGTGTTGTGGGAAGTCCCTCTTCCCTAGGGGCACCTCACACACTGTAACAGACAGAAGGACTGAGTGAGGGTTCCAGTGTTAAACCATATGTTAGGTATTAGTAAAACTTAATTTCGTTCTTATTTTTTGAGATAAAATATCAATATAATTAATACTGCATTTAGATACCGTTAGCCCTCACTTCTTCAGTCTGTACACCTGGGTCCTTCAGCCTCTCCATGTACCTCAACTGCTCCAGGGCCCTAACAGTCTTGGTGGCCCTCTGCTAGCTTTACACCAATGAGGGGAGCCCCAAAGGAGACAGAGAACTCAAGATACGGTCTTAAAGGTGCTGAATTTGGGTGAATAATCAGTGTTGCAACCTGCTGCTTGTGTGAGTGTGAAGTTTGCCTCCAGTTTGTTTCTCTGGTATTTGAAGATGCTTCAAGGAGGGAAGGACTTCCCATTCATATAAAACTTGTGCTTGACTGAGCTCTGAAATAGGCTGCTAACTTTAAACCTCTGAGCTCTTAAATATTTTTGTACCTCTACAGTGTAATCCACTACATTATCTTCGTATACAGACATAAATATGTAGCATCATGTTTATGATGCTTTTCAATGCCTTGTTAATGCAAACTGCAGTTCTTAAACTAAGCAACAATAATAAGCAATTTAACTGAGCAACAGTTTTAGTATTTTAAAATCCTATGATCTGTATCGATACATATTATACATTTTAAACTAGAAGTATACTGTCTGATTAAAAATATAAATTAGGTAAAGCACTTAGCACTTTGATTCTTAGGAGATTTCATTTGGCTTCTTGGTAGGAAAGCAAAATAATGTTCATCTGGAATATTCAAAACCAACATCTTTGTATGCAGAAAAAAACCCAACCAAACATCCTTGCCAGACCAAAAAGATAAAGACTTTTTGTATCTGAAGGCAGCCTTAGGTGGTATAAGATGCCGGGTGGATAATCTAAGAAGACAACATGTTCTGAAGAACAAATGGGTGGAACAAGAAAATGTAATTCCAGGGAATTGCAGGACTGCATCCTGCTTCAGCACGGCCATGCAGAAATGAAGTATTTGTCTCTGTTGTTTCTATAAGACTAAGATTCAAGCATGTAATAGTGATAGATTATTAGTGTTCTTGAATTTAATATAGCAAATTTGATAGAGCAAATCATCATAGGCTCACTATTATATACATTCCTAGGTTTTTCCTGTATTTATAGGAAATAGTATAACTGTGATTCCAGTAGGAGGACTGCTTCCAGTCAGGTAAAAATGAAAAGTTTTGAGCAACCATTGTTGGTACTTACTGTAGCAAATAAATGCAAGAAGATTCATAATATGCATATAAAATAAACATTTCTTATGCTGCTCTTCCGCCAGCAGTTCATTATATGTATCTTCTCCAAATAATGTCATGCTTCTTGTTACTATATTGCAGTTTTGGAAATTGCAGCTGAAGGAGTTAGAGGCATTCTGGCATAAATCACGGGGAGATCTGAGTTTAGTAAACTAAATGTTTTTGATAGAAATTAAGACATGTGGGGAGGAGGAGGGAATAAACACACTAGTCCATTTTACTAATTAGTACAACCCTGACCAATTGGTAGACATCTGAATGCTTCAGTGTGGATATTCTTTCACATTCAGATGACACACAGCTTTTGGTGAACCTGGCCACTTGCCTGCTATCCCTTTGTGCTATGCATGAGGTTCAGAGTTCTTGCACTTATTGCTGGCACTCATAGGGCATTATTTCTAGAGTGCTCTGAAATTCTAATTTAATTTTCATTGTCAGTTCTCACCAGGAATACACTCCCTTTATCCACTTGGTCAGTCCTTACCTTCCCCTCTCTTACTGTTGCTCCCTGGTTCTCCACAGTCCACTGTCTTCATGTGCTTCTTTGAAGTCATCCAAATCTTACAGAGAGACCAAAATCCCTTTGAAGTTGTTGCAGTGAGGGAATAGGGAAAAAGCTTGGGCATTTCTAATTAGGCTTTAACAAATAGCAGGTTTGTACTGTAACACATTATGGCTGAAAAATTAGAAAACAGAGGAAGGCAGCTGATAAAATCATACATAAGATGGCAACAGAAATGCTAGCAAGGAAAAATCCTTTAATTATACTTTGCTACTGCTCTAACTTTGTTTTTAAATATTACATTTTAACTTCCATTTCTTGCATGATTAATCCTATTCCTGATTACTTTGAGACACTATGTCTGTGGTACTCCCACATATTACTCCTGGAGGGATAATGTGCTTCAGGGACAAATGATAACTGAATGTGCTGCATTATCTTTCCCTGGCATAGCAAACAAAAAGGAAAAATCATTTGTTTCCAGCTTCAGAAAGCAGCCTTGGGGGATCGTACTGGCAGTGCTTTGAGTTCCGCTAAATGATTGTGGTAACTTTTCCTTATTTTTACCAGCAGACAGGAGTGATGACACTCTTATTCCATTAGCAGACTTGGAAACATAAAACTTCTGTGGAATCCATTCAGGCTGAAACAGCAATCCTCTCTATCATCTGTGCAACACAAAGTCTCCCTCTCCCACCTCTCTACTCCTTATTCTAGAAAATGAATATATTGATGGACTAACTGAACAATTACATGAAGTTCTAGACTTTGATGGCCTAGGATAATCTGACATTAGGGATATAGTGATATATTTGAATGAGATTTTTAGTGAGCTGAGCACTGCTACAGGAAGACTGTATGGATTAAAGGCATTAAATTATTCTGCTGCTTTACATCCCTGGGCGTGTGTCTGATGAATGATAACTTTTTGTCATTCAGTTACTGTTCACATACTGCCATACGAACTGGGATGTCTGAAAAAAAAAAAAATGCTGAGTTACTAATTTAACCAAGTACAACAGCAATATGTTCTGTCCATTAAGACAGTTAATTTCTCTTTGTTATGTCACTACTGTGAAGTTACTTCAGTGTTTTGTTGGTTAACTAGGCAAAAAAAGTAGACTGTTTCAGCTAGTTTTTAAATATAAAAGAAGATTTTGGTTCAAATAAGGCATTTGCTGTCTGAGAGTTGGTTCTTATTGATCTTGTTGCAAAATACAGAAGCAATGTATAAGGGGTATGATCTGACAATTATTTGTATACAAAGCTGTTGTTTATTATAGGTAGGCTGTGGTTGATTGATGCTTCTGTTATTTTCTTTATTATTTTTCCATGTGTTTCTTCATTTTCTCCTCTCAAATGCTATTATTTAACATTCAGATGTAAATGCCATTCAAATCGGAGAGATGCTTCTGACATTTGCGTGCTATTTTGTCAAGTTTACACCTTTGCAGTGTTGACTGTTGCAAAGAGAGAATTCACACAGGGTAAGCGCAGGGTTTTTCTTTGCACCTCAGGTTAGAGTGAGATACCTTATTTATTTCCCTAGAAGAGAAAGCTGCAGCTTCTTCAGGTGTAGTCAAATTGATCACATCCAGTAATCGAAGACAGCTATTGACTTATGCTGCAGTCCTTGTTCTGTTCTAAATTACAGATGGCACATTTTGTAGCTGAATTTTAATCTTACGAAAAAGGAAGAGAAAAAAGATTAAGAACACTTGTGCTCAGAGCCCTTTTAGTTCACTGTGACAAATGATTCAATTGGTCATATTCAATAATGACAGCATGCATGAAAAAGTAAAGTGTTTTAAGATCACTTATGGTGAATTATATAAGTAATGGCTATTGAGCTATTAATCAAGTCGGAGTTGTTAGAAGTCACTGAAGCAGTATCTCCAGGATGGTCTTCTGTCTCCTGCTATTTTTATGTGAGTTGTGAAAAATGGGATTTTTGCAACAATGATTGATTGAACTAGCTCAGTTTTGGTTGAGTCATGTTCCCTCCCTCCCCTCATCCCCCCCCGCCCCTCGCCTTATGTTCAGGTAAG
>VXBW01008446.1:3244157-3412216 GCA_013400375.1 Thinocorus orbignyianus | reverse complement strand
CTTATGTTCAGGTAAGATATCTGGGTCTTCCCCAGCAGAGGACACTGTGCTTCTGCAGTTGGCTTTGTAGGTTTTTATTTTGCCAAAGACCCATGGAAATAAATCACGAAAGATATGATTTTTTATTTGGTATTCTGTATGGACACCATGACTGACATTGCAATTATAGGTTTTTGCATCGTTTATGCTTCTCTAGAAGCGTATCTGAGTGCTCTGAACCACTGGCTGAAAAGATCTGTGCGAGGTTTTATTGCAGTATATAATTGTATTTACGGGTTAAGGCCTCTAAGCGTATTTCTGCTTTTCATAGCTCTAACAGTGTTTGTCTTCTTTGTATTTAAATAATGGATTAAATGAATAAGCTCCAAATCATTGTTGTAAAGAATGGGATTTAGCATTTAGGATGTTTTTGAGCACGTACACGAAAGTATCCCATGATGAACTTCTCTATATTTTTTTACTTGGTGTTCAAAAGCATGGCTTGATAGCCCCTTCCCTTGTTATTAACATAAAACACATTTCTTCCAAAACAAAACCTCTACCAGTGATATAATAATAAGCACACATATGTTATTACTAGATTCTTTGATACTGACCTCCTTGATCTGCAAAACCATATAGAGATGCACACATTCCACCACTATATTTTACCGGATGATGCTTAGATTACAAAGTACCGAGAACAGGAGACTGCTTTGAAACAGTGTAGGCTGTATTTTTTCACTGATGTGAATTAGACTTGCTCCACTGATTTCCTGGGACATTAGATACTTTACATTATCTGAGCATCTATATGTTAACTTAAAGCTTTAATAAAGGAAACGCTAATAGTATTATTTTAAGAAAATACTAGTATGGCAGAGAAGGGTCTATTGAGTAGAATCGTTAAAACAACAGATGGGATGGAGAGAAATAATTGATCTAAAAGTTCTGCTTGCCAATGTTGTCTTTCTTTGCAGTGTTTCTGTAGCATTTACCAAAAGGCAATTAAGATTTTTGTAATCACAAATGTTTGTGACTGCTCATTGCAGTCACAGGACAATTTAAGATAACCAATCAGAAGCATAACATAGGAATATACGGTGAACTGTTCATTTTCAAGACTACAAATTGTGTCCTTGGAACACCTTGAAATATTTTCACAGATTAGATCCATGTAACTGTAGGTTTCTGAGGAAAAAATGTTCATGGCAAAAAACTTAGGCATTACTTTATGCAATTTATGTCTTGCGGTTATTTATAAATCCTCTTTTGTCATTCAGTGTATACTTTGTGTATTTCAAAATGATTTAGTTGTGAAGACAAATCTCATTTATGGCCCCCACTAAATACATGGAGAAATATGGTTCTGAAATTCTGATTACAAGTATAATTCTGGGAAATTTAAACCTTAAATTGAACTTGAACATGGGGCAGAGGCGGCTGAGGGGAAAGCCTAAAAGTGCATGTTTGGCAAATAACGGTTGGGATTTGGTGATCTATTAAGATGATTTAGGTGACAGAATGGAGGGTCGTGATACATTACATAGTTTATTCTTCTACCTTTGGTGTTGTCTGGACTGGTAACCATTAAAAATCATGAAGCAGAGGATCCAAAGTCTGTTACTTACAGTGAACTATGGCACTTAGTCACCAGGATTGACTATGCAGAATCTGGGAGACAATGCCACTTTTTAAAAAAAAAAAAAATAAAAAAATTTTCCAGACACTACAATTCCTTGTGCATAAATAGTTCCTCTTCTTACCCTTTCTGCTACTGGTTAATGGATTTCGAACTTGCATGTTGTTAAGTGTTATTTGTTTGTCAGCAAATATATGATGTGGCTTATGTTTTCACCCATAGTATAAACTCTGAGTGTAGTTTTAGGGAGATCTGAATGTTTTTTCGCCTCCTCTTAAGTAGTTTTATTTATTCAGTGATGCGTCCATGCTGATTTTTGATTTTCAAATATAAAATATATATACAGACATGTATATATACACACTTGTTCTTCTTGAGCCGAAAACTTCAGTAGAATTGTGAATCTTGGAATTAGTTTTCCAGTAAAGAATTTTTTTTCTGGCTATTTCTTCAAAAGTTTGGCATTCTTATCACATTTAGACACCTGAACCAGCCATTTCACTTGTTCTTACCTTGAAACTGAAGAACATGGATTGTTTGGGTGGTTTCAGGTTTCATCCTATCTCTTGTTTCTGTTATTTTTTCACCAGTATAGTTCCTACAAATGGGCTTGAAATTCTTACTAGCTGAGGAACTCAGATCTAAGTTTTTGGATTTACATAATTGCATGTATTTTCAAATGCAGACAGCAGAATTAGTTTACTTACAGTAGATTCAACTGAATCATCCAACAGTCATAGAGATCCTTTTAGTTGCAGGACAGCAGGATATCATCCCTCAGTCATGTTAGAGATGTGAAATTACCAGTGCTGTTTATCAATTGTTATAGCTATTATCTATATGTTTGTATATTGTCAAGTGGCAATGCATACGTGGAAGATCAAATACCAGGAGCTGAGAACTGATCACAGTCCAGAATTTGAGAGAGAGAACAAATTCACAAGTAGTAGGTGAAATTGCAGGAGGACTTAATGGGGGTAAGTGAGCACTGCTTGTTTGGGTATTCTCTGCAATGCAAACAGGTAGCTTTCAGCCAAAGTTTTGTGAGTTGTGATGCACCTTTGCATGGCTCAGTGCTTGTTAGGGAGTAACATGCGTGGTCAACAATGGTCACCACAGCAAGCAAGCCAACCACCAAGCTTTCATTCTGATTGTGTGTTGTGTGATATACTGAAATGCCATGGCTGTTACCCTTAGTCCTTGAGTTATCATGTCCCTTTTCTGACTCAGTAAGAGCAATTTAGCCCCACAGAGAAGCTGGTTACATCAGTTTATACCATGTCGATATTCCCTCATCTAAACTTCTATGTTCTGTGTAGCTGACCTGCTTCTACTAGATAATTAATTTTCACTTTTTCTGATCATTACTTATATGCAAGAATATATTTGTTCCACAGGAAAGCTAAATAAGCTATCTTTACGACAAAACCTAAGTATTTCGCGAAAAGCATTTTGTGAATTAAATGATTTGCATCAAGCAAATAAAATGTGTTTTGCCCATTTAGTATAGACGTTCTGTCACCAAGATAAATGAACTAACTGCTCTAAGTATCTGTGTGGCTGAAATGCATAACAACATAATTACTTTGCCTGCAAAATGCTAACCTGCTTTAATCATTCTGTTCACACAATAATGTGAAGTGATTCAGTGGGTAGAATGAATCCACTTACAAATTGTTTTATGGTCATAATGCAGTCCCTTTGTAGAATGTAAATTGATGATGATAATTTTATGGGCAAATGATTTTTCAATTAAAATGCCTTTTCACGGACAAAATGGGAATGTTGCAAGATGTTCCAGGTACCAGTATGGCATTGTGAAGGCGTATGGAGCTGTCACATGTTTCAACTAGAGCCTCAGCTGAAAGAACTGCTGTTAAAAATGTGATTTATTTTAGTCAAGTTTGTAATTTCCTGCCATTATCCGTGCAAAGTACCTTTATTTAGTCCCATTACTGTAATAACCAGCATAAGGATTTACCGTAGAAACAGTAGCAACTAACACTTCTCTTGTCCTGTTAAAATAATGTTTTATTAATTATTTTCAGCTAACTATACCCCATTATCTTTATTACAATAATTGCAGTGTCTATTAGGACAAGAATAAATCACTGCAGTATGATCATCTTGCATTTTAAAATTGTCGTAAGGAAAGAAAATATGTTACCCAGCCTAACTCAAGTAACTCCTTCTCAGCATAGGAGGGCACTCTTTGATTATTGATATTTTATTCTTACATTCTAACCCATTTACAGAGTATCTGTGTTATTTTACGAAGTATAAATGACTCCAGCCATCGATAACTTCTGCTACTGCAAATAACTGCATTTTTTCCTTCTTAGGGGTTGGTTAGCCTAAAAATACTTCTGTGGTAACTCTTTTGAAGAGCTGTTATCTGGAAGGTCTTTAAAACATTACCAAATGCTTGAAGTACTGTACGTAATTCCTTATTTAAGGAAGTCTGTCTGTTACCCAGAGATCAACTTTTTTTTCCTTTTGATGTAGACAAAAATGTTACCTTCTTTAAATTTTATTTTTTTTTAATATTTATAAAACTGGTGTATGTGGAGTAGCTTCCTCAATGCACAAAAGAAGATGACATTTATAGCTTCACTGAATTCATACTAAAGAAATCCCCCCCAACAAAGTATTTGTGTACTTCAGCTTGGTACTGCTACTCTAGCCTCAGTCTGTTTTTCCTTTTCTTTTATTATTCATTCTTGCATTCATGAAACATGTATTTTGAGGAAGATACACTTTTGACTAAGCTGGTATGAACTGTACTTTTTCCTCCTTTATCAAAGCATGGTCATAATTCATACGTAAGTTTACCAGAAATGCAGTTTTTACTCTCAGCTTTCTTGCATTGAGGTCAAAATTCTGTACATAGCAGTAAATTGGTTTTACTCATTTGTTCTAACATAATGATATTCTTGGGAAATATTAGTAAAAATGTTTACAAAATGGACCTTTGTAAACTAAATGTAGTTTGGTTTTTTTTTTTTTTTCAGTACTGATTTTAGTACTGAAAACCCACTGATTTTAGTGGTTCAGAGTTGTGGAGAAAGAGAAAATTGGTTTTGAACTTGCCATTTTGAAGTTACTTTTATGAAGGTTTACTAGTTCCGTCCCCCCCCCTCAAAGTTTTATGGATTAAAAGAAAGGTTAACAGTATTTTTGTGTCACTTCTGAGCATTTATGACTTAAGATACATCCCTTTTCACATGGCTGTCATATTTTAATAAAAATTTCCATTAGAAAGAATGGCCATTAAAAATAGAAATGTCTTGTCAGCGCTTCTTTCCAATGTCTGCTAAAAGTAATTTCAGTTTTTCTCCAATTTTGCATGGCATTTCTGCACATTTCTTTCAGAAGTGACAGTGAATTCTCCTGCACGATCTCACAAATTACTACGCTGATAAGTAAGGCTGAAGAATCACAAAGAGAATGTCCACTGAAACCACTGGTATATTCAAAAAGATTCAAAGTTTATGTTTTCCTGACCTACCTTGATGTATTATTCACATGGCAGTTTCAAGGGAAAAAATGGAGCTTCTATTATCTTTATTCTCATCTCCTTTTATTATTTTTTTTTCTACATTCTGCATGATAGAATCTTCAAGGTCTATTGAGGTTAGGTAAAATGTAAGTGGGTGATAGAGCCGTGAGCAATGGTGGTCATTTGATGATTGGAGAGATTTTTGACCAAAATGAAGGCCTGGACTTAAAACTGACTTGGGTTTGTACTTCAAGCCTAGAATGTAACGGACCTTAAAAAATTCATTAAAAAAACTCCTGTCTGCACTGAAAGAGAATTAGAATAGTGATCCATGGGAAATGATCCCTTGTGACCTCATGACCCTGGTGTACTGGAACAGTTATATGATTCACATTGGTATTTTACAGTCACAAACAAACAGGGAATGCCCTCTGCATTAGAACAAGCGATAGCTGCAAGGTGCTACGAGAAGGTAAAGGTGATCTAAAATTCTTGTATTAGAAGATGGATGCCGAGTATCGCATTCACGTACTGCTTATTTTCACTGAGGGACTCCTGAGATTTAAGCCTGGGAAGTCTTGTTCCTCATTTGTTTGGGTTGTTCCCTTCTGCTTATGTCTCCAGATTGCTTATTATGTTAAAGACATTTTGCTAGTCTCTTGCTTTTCAATTAGTATTTTACAGCTGATTCTTAATTTCGGTTTTCAAGCCTTCTGTAAGGTTTTATGAGGTAACTTTTACAGTGGGATTTGGCAGTGATGCAGCTGCTCTTGTGATGCATGTACATTAGTATTACTTGATAGTCCCCATTTATGGAATTTTAGGGTGCACCATGAATTGATCTTAGAAAGCACAAACAGCTCTTTATTTTTCAATGAAACTAACCCAGAATAGTCATTCTGAGGGCATACCTAGTACAGTCTTTCTGCTAAGGGAATATCAATCCACAGCATCAGACACTAGCTGGTCTGAAGTAGGACCCTACATTTATGTGGTTGTGCTACACGTGTAGTGGGGAAACATCAGTCGCTTCACTCAACAGCCCACTCATTTTAAATATGTGCTAGTGTACGTGTAGCCATTTGCCTTCTCATTGGGTTTCCCTTCAAGTGATAATGTTGGATAAGCCTGAGGCTGTGGTTCTGTTCGTCTCAGTTGGAGTAAATTTTCTTGACCTTTAAGTCTTTGATCAAGTTTCACTTTTTCCATTTGTACTGTTTCCCACCTTTTACAAATACCTATCTCATACATCCACTTAATTTCTCAGATCTTCAAAACTTGAGATTTTTATCATACTACCTCTTTCAATGGCTCAGAAGAGCTTCATATAGAGACATTATTAGGTCATTTAGAGGAAAGTGTAAGGAATGAAGTGATCTGAACTAAAAATTGTTCCAATGCCAAATCCCCTGACTATCCCTATGTAATTTTTTACATTTTTATGTTGCAAATTATTTCTAAATATGGTTGGAAATCATGTCCTGACTCCTTCATTTGTCTTTATTTTAAAGTCAGGTTAAGTAAAAGAAGGCAAACTGTAAAGAAAAATTAGAGGAGAGGAGAAATAATTAAAGCAGGTTTGTTTTGAGTTGTTTAAAGAATTCCAGTGGGCCTTATTTACCACTCATGCCCAATTTAGTTGTACATTTTTGTACAACTTTGAATGTTTGAATGTTGAGCAACCTGGTGTAGTGGGAGCTGTCCCTGCACGTGGCAGGGGGTTTTGAACAAGATGATCTTAATGTTCATTCCAACTATAACCATTCTATGATTTTGTGATTATCAATTAGGTTTGTCTTATTCCTATCTTGTTAATTTCTGTTAAATGGATAGATTTGATTTCACATTGTCCTACATCAAAAGGCTTCGCTGAGATTTTGAGTGCTTATGGGGAAATTGAAATTCAATTTGTATGGATTTGTCTGATTCATAGCAGAGTTTTTGGTGGGAAATGTTTTGTAGTCCTCTAAGAATTATATGAGTTCAAAGTAATTTTTTTACTAGGCTGCTCTGAAGCATTCAATACACTGTGTTAATGACTATCAATTTTGCAGTTTCCTGGGTGAACAGATACAGTAGCTTGCCCTCGATACTAATGTCAAGCAGGAAGCTCAAATCTCACTGTAAGAGGCAGTGCACAGTAGTGCTATCTATATAAATAGCACCAAACAGTTCTGTTGATTGCAGCTCTGAAATTTTTGATGAGAAGCATAAATATTAAATGGTTGCAGAGATAAAAACCTGTTACCACAATTCTACCTTGCAAGTGCAGTGTAATGAAGGATAAAAATACAGGTAGATGTGCGATGGCTATGTTCAGTCTAAAATAGCACCTTGAATGAAGGTCTTAAATTTTGAAAGCTGTAGTAAAGGAGATACCAGAAAAAGGGAGTGGGAGAAGCGATGTGCGCGTAATGGACCAGATCTATATAGTAAAATCTGTCTGAGGTTTATCAGTCTCTTCATTCTTATTTTCTACTTAGATTTTTCTTTTTTCTTTCAGGCTTTTCTCACCCCGTTTCTCCTTTGCGTGAGCTCTGAGGTAGCTATAACCACTCTTTCTGCATCTCAGTACAGCCTTCTGTTTCAAGCTCCCCATGCAGCGTTTAAGCTTTCCAAACTCTCATCTATAAACTGATTGTTTCTGCACTCACCAACAGCGATCTCCTCTCAGACCATTTTTTCCCATCCTTTTTCTATCTTCTGTTCCTTATAAAATGCTGCTGTTAATTGTATCTTCCTGACTCACTGCTCTGACTGCCACATCCTCGTTTAAGTTCCTTATTAAAAATAAACTTCTTGTCCTTGCTTTTCATGATTGCTGTTGCTCTTTTTCTAATCTGATCTGTAATACAGGATGCTCTTTTCCATTTTAATTTTAAAGGCATTAGGACAAATTGCTTAATTCCTTAATTCTGTCACTAGTTCTTTCACTCTATCTACAATATTCCTTTTAAGTTGAGAAGACCTTCATCTATAGGGTCAGCATGTGCTTTCCATGCATTCTGGTCGCAATGAGGCATGTGACAAGCTACATTTTTATTACTGATGGGCTGAACCCTGTACTTATTATTATCTGATCTCTGCTACCCATTATCTGGGCAAGATTTTGATTCATGTTGAAATATCACACTTGTGTTCAATCTTATTCTGTGTGATGGAGGCCTGAACTGCGGTTGGGCTGTTGGGTATCCTTACAGTGCTAAATGTAGAAGCAAATAACATAAATTCTTTTAGCAATAAACTTCCTACTTATTCTCATCCCTCGAGTTTCTTTTTCATTTTCCTCACAGAATTCTAGAGTGAGGATGATTTAAAAGTGAGAGATGAATTCTGTAGACAAATTCTTGTGCGAGGCGTCATGCCATAGTGATGTAAACCAGTGTAGGGGCCAATGTGGAACAAATACAGTCTCTGATGAGCATCTGATAGTGAGGAAATAAATATTTTTTCGAGGATTTTGTCTGGCTGACAAAGTATTCATTTTCATGTTGAGAAAATAGCATGTGGTGAAAAAATGATTCAGGTAGAAGAAAACATGTTGAATTGACCAGCAGAGCTAGACAGATGTACAGAGGAAGAAACTGAAAAGCAATTGGAGAAATGCTGAGGTCAGAGGCAGGGAACCTCTTGTAAGGTCTATCTTGTAGTGTCTCTCTTCAGTGCGTCAGAAATTCATCCAACTTCGACTACAGCTCTGATGCTTTTGGTTTTAAGTGAGAAAAGAAAATAAGGCAATTGAACTCCTAAATCCCATGTTGTTAATTATGAAAGGAGTTAGAGGAAAGAAATTATTTCCTTGTGATTTCTGGAGGCCGGCTTTATTAAGCTGTAATTATGAGGTTTCCCATCACATGTCTGTTATAACTGCAATGGATATATTTAGTTTTTAATCTTAAGTGTTTAACCTTATTGTCTACTCCAAAGACAAAAAAGCTGCTGAACTCTACAGAAAGAATGTGTTGGGGGCTTTTGGTGTCTCCATGTGTGCATGCGTGTATCTACCCCCCCAAATTCCTCAGAGGGACGTTTCAACCCTCAT
Source organism: Thinocorus orbignyianus (assembly GCA_013400375.1). Taxonomy (NCBI): domain Eukaryota; kingdom Metazoa; phylum Chordata; class Aves; order Ciconiiformes; family Thinocoridae; genus Thinocorus; species Thinocorus orbignyianus. The sequence continues at coordinate 3,403,054 of VXBW01008446.1, read as the reverse complement.
AAACTTTTCCACAAGAGGGAAAGATCTCACTTCTTCTAGGAGGGACCATGGCTGCCTTTCCTTACTTCTTCAGAGTTTGTTTGAAATTGAGTGACGAGAAGTAATAAACCTCACTGAACCTTTGCTGTATATCCTTTTTCTCTGTCGCTGAAGCATTCTGGACAGTCGTATTTAGTCACCTCTGGAGTTCCAAGGAAGTGGAAGATCATTGGCAGCACACTGGGTGCAAAAGGATATGTAGCAGCAACAGTGAAGGCCCTGTTCTTGTGGATGTAGAGTTTTGCTCTGTTTGATGTTTCTTCCAGGTGTTAAACACAGGCTTTTTCACTAAGACACTCGTGGTAAGTGTCCCCAGTGGATCCCTCTGGAGATTTCCTCCATATTTCTCTTCTGTTTGGGTTTCGTTGTTTGAGGCTCTGACTGGGGCTGCTGAGCCTCAGTTAACTTTGTTGGGTCTTGCTGAACAGATCTTTTGGTTTCTTGCACAAAGTACAAATTCCAAACCTCTATTTGTTACTTATACCTATTGTGCATCAGATGCCAAAAATTTGAAAGTTCCGAGTGTGTCTATGTCAGAATAGATTTTCAGGATTTTCATGCTTTACTGGTCTCTTGCTTTTAGCAAACAGCAGCTTTGATTGTTGAAATATTGAAATTAAAATCAGACGTTATTCTTAAATTATTTGTAAGAGTGGAAAAAGAATTTGATATTTTTTTTTGTGAAAACCATGTGACCTGATTTTTTTTTTTTTTAAAAGCTCAATATTGCTAACAAGATGATCTCAGATTTATATTTTTAATGAATACATGTAGATTCTTAGCTGCAGTATCAAACTAAGGATTTACAGACCTTCAAAACTTTTAAACACTGTTACGTGTTTTTAATTAATTTTCTTTCTTTTTCTGATAAATGACTGTAACTTAATAAATTCCCTCACTCTACTATGGTTTCTACCCTTTTTGATTTTAACTAAGAATGACTTGTCTTCATTTCTGCATCAGCAGCCAGGGATTGCTTTGATACTATCTCCCCCGTAACATTTTTCCAATGGGGATTGTAGCTGGAACAAGAATTGTAGCAAGAATAGCAATTTGGTACAGTTTGAGAAATGTCTATAAATCCTTAAGGCTTTGTCATATTAGAAGGAATTTAGCTGTATGATACGGGCAGGAAAGATGCAGAATCAATGATAAAAAAAATAAATAAGAAGCAGTGGGTGGTCTAAATTGATATTGACAAGCCAACAATACAAGCTATTTCTACCTGATTACATTGACTATAACCCTGTGAGGACTTTGATGCAAACTAACGGTTCGGTCATGTTCTGCTAGTTTTGAAGTGTATAATCTCTGGATATCTTGGTTATTAGTTTCTTTTGTGAATGTTGGATGGGGACTTTTTGTCCCAGAAGCTATAATGCAGGTTTTAGCTGCATAGCTTTTCAAGATATGGAGATTCTTTCATCCAAAAACTAGAAGAAAAGAATGTAAATAAAATCATGCTAAAATTGTAAGGTATTTCGTGTCGATCATAAAAAAGAACCAACCGAAAAAACAGCAACATGTGACTTGGAAGTTGATCTTTTTTTCTTTTTTTCTTTTCTTTTTTTTTTCCTCTTTTTTTTTTTAAGAGAAAAGGCTGCAAAGGAAGAAGTCCAAGGGAAGAATACAGAAAGAAAAATAATATAGTATTCTAGTAGAATGGGAATATCTGTATACATCTATTAAAATACATTTTTACACTCTCCCATGATTTCATAAGAACTGGTTAATACTGGTATAACTTTTTGAGCTTTGGCTTGTTATTTCCTTGCTGGAAGGCACAGGAGTGATCCAGTGGGAACTAGATTTTGTTAATAAGGAAGTTCTTAGAGCTTTGCATTCTTAATTTGGATTACATCTGGCACAGAAGCAATGGAATATACTGTATTCACTGAGAATTTGGTAAGTGTATTTTTATCAGTGCTCTTTGCTATTGGCTCCCAATGGACAAAATCACCGAAGGTAAGTTTTCAGGGCCTTAGGTAACTCCAAGGCCTACAGTAGTTTCTTAAATATTGTCAGAAAAAAATGAAAGTGGCAGAGTTTTAGAGCATTCTTAAACCGCTTGAAAAATTTGCTCTGAATTTAAATTAGAATTAAATGATCATGGAAAATTCTATCAAGCTTTGTATAAATTGAATTTTTGTGCAAAGCAACAAAGTCACATAACCTTCCAGTGGGATTTCGGGGAATAAGCAGCGTGTATGTATCTGCAGCCTTCTTTATGACATCGTGAAGGAAGGGTGATATCATATTTCCGACACATTTTTCTCTTTCAAGCATTTCTCTCAGGGCTGTTTCTACAGAATTGCATATCCTGTAGTTCTTAGTCAAGGTAAACATAAAAGTAAAACAAACAGAAGTTATCCTTGTAACAACTGTGCAATAACCACGATAAATCATGGCTTTATACAAATGTAGTGACAGTCCTTTTCACATTTACTTGTAGTAAAAGATTCTCTGTTGTCCTTTGTTTTGCAATAAAAAATAGAAAAGTCATTTTGTGAGTTAAGAACAACATAAATCACATAATCTGTAAGAAAGCAGTGGCACTATCGATCCTCTGATCTCTCTGAGTTCCTTTTCTGATCTTGTTGGCTTTTATATACACTTTTTTTCTGGTAATTTTTTAATACATTTTTAGGTAAATAATAGAACATTTTCAATAATAATAAATCTTAATTAGAAATGTGTAGATGGAGAGTGTTTGATGTATTTAGTAACCTAAAGAAAACAAAAGGCATCTTGTGTAATGAGTTACGTAGTCTTCGCTTAAAAGCTGCGATGGGCTTTGCAAGTGGAAGGGCCATCTGGTGGATCATTGCAGGGGATCAGCATAGCCTTTCTTTGTGACCACACACTTCAGTGACAGATTGAACTGGATACACTATCTGAATGGTATATGGACCTTCAAAACAGTAAGAATGTGTTCTTTGTGTACGTTTCCTTCCATATGCTACTTCTAGTAGCTACTTCTTTTTGTTATTACACGTGCAGGTCATTTGAGCAAGTAACAGTCTCACCCCAAAGCATGTGGCTTATCTACACTGGACAGAAAGCAGGGCAGTGTGAGTTTCAGAATCACTGTATAGACGTTAGAAAGACATGTATGTCACTGATTTTTTTTTTTTACCGGTGCTTATTAACATCACACATTTTGTTAGTGTCAGGTTTTCTAATCCTATATTTTTGGTGCACTGAAAATTACAGATAAACCTGAGCAGTAGCAAGCGGGACAGAAATAGCAGCAACTCAAATAGAAAGAATGAGGGGATTAGTCAGTGTCTGCCTAGTCCGTGCTTGTAGTGAGAGAGTAATCAACCCAAATGTCAACATTTATTAATGCTTTTCACATCAAAGGCTGTCAGATGAGTACTACATGAGAGTCCCTGGCTTCAAAAAAGAGGTATTGATTGAAATAAACTGCACTTTGAGTTTCAGCGTCCTCACTCAATACATATAGAGCGTCATATTCTGTAACAAAGCCACTAAAGGCTGGCAAACTCAGTAAACTACTTACAGAAATGTCAAATCATGATCTTCGCTTGGTGAACACTTGTCTGTCTGATTCCTTCTATTTAGTGTTAGAGTTAAGGGAATAGCAACTGCAGATGCAAAAGCTACGATAACCCCAAATTCAGTCAGAGTACAAACTACTTCACATGCTGCTGCGTGTGTGCTACAACGCATGTGTTAGCACATGTGAGTTTTAGTGGAACTATATGGTACAGTAAAAATATGAAATTGCTATAAAGCAGTGTGATACAAAAGCAAATTTTTAAACACTGGAAAAATCTTAAATGTGTAATTTTTAAAATAAAGTGACAAAAGACATTTTAAAATAAATAGTTGACCAGGGGTCAATAACATGATTGCACCTTTGGCAGGGCTTTAGTGATCAAATTATACGGACAACTGAGAGAGACCACTGCCTGACAAAACAGATGCTTGGGTATGAGAGTATAGAAGTTCTATAAAAGCAGAAGTCTTTTAGACCTGTGACCGGAACATTCACATTGCTTACATTCATTAACTAGTACGTTGATCAGCATTTCCTCTTTATTTCTCTGTCGCTTCTGCGTTACCCCTTCTGGTCAGGCTGTTAAAACGTGTCTGATTGCCAACTAGAAGGGTCTCTTGTTCTTTCCTAGAGCCTCAGATGTAGTGAAGATAATTTTAAGTACTGCCATTGCAAAGAGTGGTAACGACTTAACATCATTGCTAGCATTAAAACATTACAAAGCTTGATTCTTGTTAATTTTCTTCATGCCAAGTTAAAGGAATAAAACTGCCAATAAGGTTTTTCTCTGGCTCCATTACTGTAACAACTAAGCACCTCATATCTTGCCCACATGATTAAGAGAAGCAGTTCTCTCCTATATACAGTTACTTGCCAGAGATAAAGGTCTGTGTGGCAGAACAAGAATTTGGATTTATGTGTCTGGCACTTGTCGTTCCTCTTTGCGGTAGGTTGGTTCAAGTTCTTTAATTTCTCTGACAGCTTGCACAAGGTAGAATCCTTGAGCAATCTTTGGGAGAGAATTGCCAGCAGCCATTCTTAATGTGCTTTCCAAAGCCAAGCAGTGTCAAGAGGCACAGGGGAAATGGGTTCCGTAGCTATTCCTGGAGTGAACCAAAGTATCCACCTTTCTCTCTTGCACCTGGGATGCAAATTGCTCAAGGATGTCATTTAACATGTGGTCTAGGTCCTCAGCACAATTTTTTCTCAGCCTCTGGTGAGTGCTTGGGAGGATTGTCTTCCTCCCTCTTCTTTATTTGGTTTCCCATAGTGCAGTCTCACAATGCAAGATGGAATTTAGTTGCTAAAATGCAAAGTCTTATGCTGCTGTTTGCAAGCTATTTTCCATTTAAATTTTCATTCTTTTGCTGTAACCTGTACAAGTTTGTAATGAAGTGCTGGCGCTTGTGGTTTTAATTAATATCTCTAGCTGCATAGCTATTTGCATAGTTCCAAAGCAGGAAAGCATCTTTGTAAGTTTTATCATGACCAGAAACATCTGAAACACCAGTTTTATACCTTAAAGTTTGAAAAGATGAAAGGGAAAGCTCCTGAAAGAGCTGGAATTGTTTTTCCTCAGGACTTTATATTCTAGTACTGTAACTGAATTGTTGAGATTTTTTGCTTTTTGCATCAATATATGAGAATTACAGTTCTGTACTGAGGTCTGTTTGAAATGCTTCTGTTCATATTTTACATCTGGGGCTATCAGTCACACCAGTTCTATCCAACAGTAAACAACATTTTTTGAGTGGCAGAAAAGGTTAGCTTATGGATGGATTTGACATCCCATCCACTTGTTACAAACTTTCCTTCTGTCAAGCTGTAAAGGAGATAGTTTCCTCACTGATTTATGTTTGGAAATAAAATGACATGTGGGTATATAATTACTTTTTTCTCATTTTACCGGCTTGTGCAAGAATGGACTGTTTTGTTAATAAAGGCACAGTGTGAGTTCCTGAGTGTCTGGTTTAGCACTGTGACAAGCTGGACCTCTGTTTCCATTTGTTACATTCAAATAAAAGGTATGTAATAACGGTACCTGCACTAATCATGGTCCTCTGTAGTGGCAGAGAGACCAGCAAACACAAACTCTGTGTTAAAGTAGCAATGGTTTCAGAGTTTGAACCAGAGTAATTTTAACCTTGATGATAGTTTGTAATTCCTGAATAGTAAGGTTTGAACAGTGTCAAAAGTTAAAGCATGTAGACTTCGTTTTTCCTCTTTATCCTGTTAGGTAGGTAAATTACGCCGTTTACTGTATTTTTTTAATTAATGTTTTCTTAGTATGTAAGGACATTAAATCCAGTGTCTCAGTGAAGTTAGGAAAGAGCGAGGTGTGCATAATGCAAACCAGCCTCAGTGGTACCACAGTGAGCATTTCTTTAGGATTGATGAGGCATTTGAAGAAGGCACAGTCAATTTTCTCCCCTGGTGTTTTTTATACTTCGGGACCGAGTGTGGCAGAAACCAAGCACATATTTACTGTTATCTGAGTTGTTTGAATACATGACTTTCTTGTCCTGGAGCAGGGTAACCATGTGAAACATCATAAACAGGGGATGTAATAACGCACTGTTGATTTCTGGTACATGATCACATGCATTTACATTCAGAAAAACAAATTAGTTTTGAAACTGCACTCTTGAAACCCTACATGTTAGGAAGTAATCATGCATCCTGTAACTTGTTCTTGGATCAAGGCCCGGATTGCTTTAGCAAAGCTGTTTTGTTTTATGCATTCTGAACCAAAAGAGATCTGCCTGAGCAGAAAAGTATGGAGGTATGAAAGAGAGACTTTGACTGAAAAGCTAGCACTAAAAAGAAAGTCTGAATTAGGTTGTTGGATTCTGAAATGGAGTTCAGTCATTGGCATTTCAGAGATTATTTCCCGTACTTTCCTTCAATAGATAAAATATCTATTTGTGTGTAAATAGTAAAAATCTGACAATTTATCTTTTTCAATTGTATAGTTGAAACATCTATGTAATGTAACAGCTCACTATGTGGAAAACAACCTGCATACACTTTTTGTGATCTCTTGGAGAGGGGCAAAAGGGGTTTTATCATTCTAAACCTGATACCTCTTGTAGGAAAAGAAAGAATACTTGTTTCTCTCACCGCTATTTCAGTTGACAGTGCCAGTCATGTTACTGATTCTGCCAATTGTATTTATTTGCTTTTTTAAATCAGGAAACACTCTATTGATTTCAGGAGGATTTTTTTTTTGTGTCCTGGAATAAAGCTGTGGGACCAAGTGCCATACCTGTGATTTAGGTTTTAGAACTGCTGCTATAGGCAGGTGTTAGGTACGTTCTGTTCGAGGTAGAATCCAGCTCACTGCCAAATGTTCACAATGAGTAAACTGTGTGTGTTAAATGATGTGTTTATAGTTGTGATCCAGAGATGTTACTGGGTGACAGTAACATCATTTGGTTTTAGTATTTCTGTGCGTATTATGCCACTGATCTCAAAACTTAATGGAAGTGCAGATGTATTTAATGTTCACTATTTGGGAGAAGACATGTTTGTTGAACTGGAGGTGTTAGGAAGAAACCCTTTATTAAAACCATAATCCCTGTGGTTCTGAGGGGCCAACATACAACACTGCAGGGCACTGGGTCTCTATCTGCTGGGCTGGGCTGTAAGCACAGAGTTCTAAGCTACCTTTGCACAGAGCTTTTTTTCTTATTTTGATGATTCAGAGATCTTTCGTTACTAAAACCGTGGTATTTCTGATGCATTTTTTTAAGAGCAAAGTTAATAACTTTAAAGAGGCCTTTTTATCTCATGCCAGTTCACCATGTGTATGCAAATGTAAGATTGTTCCCAAGTAGTCAAGTGTTTTCCAGTTATTTTTCCAGTGTAGTTCTTATTATTTTATGGGTTTGAGCACCTACTTTTGAATCTATTAATACAAATGAATGGGGAGGTTCATTTGAGATTCAGGGTCTGATAGATGGCATTAATGATGATAAGGGGGTAAAGAAAATATTGACTTTTCCTTGTGATTACAGTTTCTGAATGAAAGTCAAATGACTCAATTTATATTAAATTAATCAGAGCGAAGCAATTACTGCCTGACCTGTTTTTAATAGTGTTGCTATAAGGTCCTCACTATGGAGCTCTGTGATTTAAATGATTATAAAGCAATCATTCATCCCATAAGAGTGAAAGGACATATAGTAGCACAGTGAAATTAGAGGGAAATATATTGATGGTTTATGTAGACAAATGCACATTGAGGGGAACTAGTGATCAGGTAACCTGTCCTAGTTCTGGAGTTATTTACCGTTTTTCCTTGATCTGAGCAGATGTAGACCAACTCTCCTTTTGGAGATTCCATCCGAGAAGGATGAGAGTTGTGGTGGAGAGACTTCTTTGCAGGATCAGAATGCAAGAATTAAAAATACTTGTAGCCTTAACTAAGAATCAGACTTCATGATTTTATTCAGAAAAATCCCAACTATAGTAGCGATTTCTCTTTTGGTTTTGTTTGCGAATTACTTCAAGATTCCATAATATAGTCCTCACCAAAAAACTCTGTAGCTAAAAAATGCTAGAGGCTGAAGGTTCCAGAGCTGTGAACAACTGTTTCTGTTAAACAAAAGGAGATATCACTGTGGCCGTTTTTCAGTGGCAGAGTTATTTTACAAGGTTTGAAGTTCATAGGCTGAGGCACTGCTTTCAAACCTATGGGTTTAACAGCTGTTTAAACTGACTTAGAAGGAAAGCAAATTTCATTCTTTCCTTGTCTTAAGGGATTTTGCTTCAAGGTGTGCTTCACCTTTTGAAATACAAGACATACATAGCTTGAAATGAAATATATCAACTAAAATGTTCTAACTGCTACCACCAGTGGCATGTACTTTACATCCAGCCATTCAGCCGCAAACAGAATAAGGCTTCCTGTTGTCCACGTGGGGGCTGCCACTTCCCAGTGGACTGACATCTGCGTTACATCTATGGCCAGGCATAATGAACAGGGATCACTTAAGCTTTTCCAGATTGTCACTCCATTTCTTTGTAAGTCGTGGCCACATCTCTGATTGAATTTATCTCAGTTACTGGATGAATTTCTTTTGCCAGTTTCTGAAGAGTTGCTTCACTTTGTTGGTATTGGATTTCCTACTGGAGCTGGCCTTGTCGCTTTCAGCTTTGCAAAACCTGGTACATGGTACAGCTTATTATTCTGTGTTTGTATAAAACCCACAATGATCAGTCAGAAGCTTTGCAGTAATCATTTAGCACCTCTGGAAATGAGAGTTGCACTGTTTTGGACAACTGAGCAGCCTGTTGTATAAAGGCAAAATTATAAAAAATTTCAGACAGGAGTAACGTTATGGTATTACCAGACTCATTTGACTGTCATTCCCTTAATTGCAGTTCACAGCTTTTCTCTGAAGAGAAAAACTGTTTTCTGCATTATGAAATAAGTATTTTAACGAGGTGTGTCACAGCCATCCTTAGCAATTACTTTACTGAATACCCAAGTGCTCTCTGTTAACTTTTACAAAGAATTAAATTTTGTCTCTTTTTTTTTTAAACACATGCTTAAAGTGGCATTATGCCAAAGGAAGTGATTCAAGATGATATTCTTCAGTTATAAAAGTTGAATTTTTCTTTCAGATACACAAAGTTCTTTTGTCAGTGAGAGGTTTCTGAAATCCTGACCTCCCTATGGCAGTACAAAGCCATTATAAAGTCAGTTTAATTCACCAGTTGAAGGTTTCCCTATTATTAGGGAGATCTAAAGATGTGGTAGTCCACACAGTCAAGGGCAGGGGAAACATAGTACTCTAAACCAAATGCAAAACATGTGGGTTTACCACATTCTGTACACAGTTTTTTATTCTTTTAAACATAACCTCTTATCAGCACTGCATGTCTTAAGACTCAATTTAATCTGAAAAGAAAGCCAACCCCCCAAATGTTCTTTCTTTATGTGAATATCATGGGAGCTTATTTTGTTCCTTCTAATCATGTTTACCTTCTCAGAAGATACAGAAAGGAGGTTTCTGTTCAAGCAACGATATTTTAAGAGTGTTGGAAAGTTAGTGAAATATAATTCAACATCTAGAAGCCATTTTTAATGCATGACTTGGCAAACCAAGCTAGAGCAAATGTTAATGCAAACTAGCTTCAGTAAGGGATGGATAATATTTAAAGTCTGTGACAAGACTGATCTGCTTTCACATTGTGACTGACTGTTAGTATCAGCAAATTATCTGCTGCTTCTGGATAAATCTACTTTATTTATCATCTGCACAAAATTTAGAATGTGCATTCACCACACAAGTTGCAGTTTAATAGTTGAGAAATAGCGATGGTGTCAACAAGAAAACGGGAACAAAGACAGAGGGGAAATGTTCTTTGAGATAACAACCTTCAAGAATGTTACTATTCAAAGTAAAAGTAAGTTCTTAAGTCATCAAATTAAATTTGAAACGAAAGAAAATGTATAAAAAGTCTTGTTAGTGTGGCTTAACAAGCTCTGAAATGAAGAGTGTTTCTACAGGTGAACTGACAGGTTCCACGGTTAGAAAAGAAATTTTGGCGCTCCACTTAGCCTTTTCCATGGGAGAGCAGGGAGACCAAAGTTTGGGGAAGAGTGACAGGCATTAAAATAGAATAGACTGGCCCTGGCCCCAGAACAACAGTTTTCAAAATAAAGATTCAGTAGGGTCAGGTAGGACTGCCCTTATCATATTCCCTTCTAGTGAAAGAAAATACTCTTTGACTGGTCCTGTAAAATCTTTGCTGCTGTGACACTTTGCATCTGTTTATGAAATTTTAAGAATGTCCTTATTTTTAATTCTAAAACTTTCTGGTTTCACTACGTATTTCTTTAGCAAGATCTTTTAATATGTATAACTCTACTGATTAAGGCTTGAGGGAAGGTCAGGTGGAGGTGGTAATATTTGCCCCCCAGATATTCTCTACATTTGTCTCTATTAGAGACTTGACACTGAATTGTTAGGCTAGTGTGGATAATACATCCCTTTTTCAGTTTATATTCCGTTTTGCCTTGAGCAAAGGATAACACTTCAAAGACTAAGCATCAGGGCATGTTTACCAGGAAGTCTAGCAATCACAACTGATTACAAGTATGATTTTGGGGAGTGATTCTCTGACATATTGATGTACAGTGCTGGAGGCCCTTCTCTTACCAGAATCTTATGAACAGTCATAGCAAACTGCTCCCTGTAATCACACCTTTGGTAGTATTGTCTACTCAAGAGTTTAATACTTTTATCCAAATATCACATAATTTGTTGAATTGGGCAAAAATCACTGTCTGTTTTGTGGAAAACTTTGGTATCTGTTTTCAGTAGGAGTAGGGATGTAAAAATGGAGATGCTGAGTTTTAGGGTTTTTTTACAGGAATTTGCAAATGTCAAAATATTTCCTTGAGGTTTGTCATTGTGCACAGCTGTTAAATTGCTATAGCAGAGATGTTATCCAAGTGCCTCTGCTCCCATTTTTCTTTTCAAACAGAATTAGAGAGAAAGTTACCTATTTGAGACATACAGTTCTGTTGCAGGAAACAACTCACATTCTTCCTGTAAGGCTTCTCTGCTTCTGTGTGATGGCATAGTCTGACTACTGGGCATGCCAGACATGGCACAAAACACAACTGGGTCCCACGTTAGAATGTACTATGTTCTACTGCTACAGCAAGTCCCAGGTATGTTTAGGAAACATGTACTAATGAGCTTTTGCCTGACTTACTGTTGAAGGTACTCTGATGATGAGTGTGTGCACGGTAGCTGCTCCTTTCTGAAGAACACTCCTGTTGAAAGGATGCTGGCAGCTCCCATTGACCCACTTGGTAACATTGGTATGTTTGAATACTTACTTACTTTCTGTATTAATCATGTGTACTCGGAGTATAAAGGTCTCAAGCACTTTACCACTAATTTTCTTTTGTTCCGTGACATAATTAGTTGTTCAAGATCACGCATAGACTCTGCCTTTATTTTAATTCAGCACAGATAACAGATAACTGGTAACATCATGTAAGTACTCCCAAGTCCTGTTGACATTCATCATAGCAACTCTTTGCTGGGCTGCACTGATACCTTTGTCAAAGGAAACGTACACGTTATTTTCAGATCTTGGTGAATGAAATGTCAGTTTGAAACTTTCAGCTTTAATCCTGTCTCTGTAAGATAGTTTGGTGTCATATCTGTGTGCCCCAGATGTTTCGGAAAACCAGTTGAATAGATCAATAGGTCATCAGAGCAAGGCAGCAAAATAGAAGTGTTATTCTTACTGTGTTGTAAAAATCAGTCCAGCATGGTGTAACATTTTTCAGATCAGAACACGATAAATAATAAACCCTCAGGTATCACACATGTAGGATTTTGTTGAGGTTCTTCTGCAGCAGTCTTCTGATGCTTATCTATCCAGTTAGATTGCTCAGTGCTGAAAACTAACATCTTTGTGGGGAAAAGGTGAAGAGTGCTTTCTCTGTGTGTTTCTATATGATGGGCTATTAAAGTCACGTTGGGAAGTATTCATCCTTAAATATTCCTCCTTCTGAGCCAGAAGATCTGGGGACTGTGAGCTGAGAGTTGATGTTCTCATCTGTGAACTGGTGTTCTCATCTGTACCTGTTTCTTCATGTTCCACATACTGAGCTTTAGTTCACAAAATTATGTGTCCGTTTTTGTTGTAATAAGAGAAATAGGAAGAATCACTCAGCAGGAAGCAAAGATTGAGCAGAAAGTAAGGCAGGTGGAGTGAGAGACTTCCCTGAGAACAGACTCCAAATGGAAGGGTTGAAGCATTTGCTGATTGGGGTAACATGGGTCAAAGGCAGCTAATGAGCTGGAAGCCAGGGAGGGCAGGGGGAAATGTAGCTGTCAGCAGAACAGATGAGGTGAGTAGTTGATTCAGGGAAAAAAAAATACAAAATCATAGTGCCCAAACCTGGTATGTCTGAAGGAAGGCCAAACGTAATAAATACTTGAAACTCAGAGAGTAGGTATAAAGGCTTGCTGACTTCCAGATGGGAACTGGAAAGGAAGATACTGAGTCCTAAAGAATGGGAAAAACTGTGTGAGTAAGAATATGTTGATAAAGATGGTGCTTAGCCTTTATTCTCAGTGACAAATTCCAACCCTTATCTCTTCAAAATGTTGCTTTTTGGGTCAAATTAATTAATCGGTTTGATCAAAAATTTAATTGTCAAGTTTTTTGTTTGTGGGAGAAGTTTTTTATTATCGTTAACTATTTTTATACTTTAACTTGGCCATCATAAAAATTTTTTTGAAAAACTTCAACTGGTAATTCTACCTGTGAGACAGAAGGAGACAGGCAGATTTGGAAAATGCCAGTAAGGGAAATAGATTCTGCTACTTTTTCCTCAGGGAAATAGGATGTCTTTTCATCTTTTTTTCTGGAATGAGTAAAAGTGGACGAAAGAAATGTCAGACTCATTGACAAATCCTCTTCTCTCCCCAGGGAAATTACATAGCGTGGCTCTAAGTGTCAGGGAACTTTTCAGGCCAAACGACAAGTACAATAATCCAGTAATGAACACCATTAGCTTTTTTTCTGGTTTGCTCTCTTGTCCTCTGTCTAGCTGTATCTTCGCCAAAATACTTTTGTAACAGGCAACTTATGGTCAGTACAAAAAGCCACATGGTGAGGCTGTTTCTCTAAGTCTCTCCAGGTAAATCACTGTAAGGGTAACGCTACTCCATGCATCATCTGATGCCATGGCCATGACACCACCTGGATGTCATAATGTCCCTTCAGTTGATAAACCTTCCTGTTTCAAATTTATTAGTTCAAAAAGATACTTCATTTAAGAATTTGTTATGAAGAATAACACTAAACTGTCAGAACTGATTTGCATCTGTTCATTTGTGGGCGGAAACTCTTTGAGTGATTACAGTGGTTGTATTCTTTCACATTAGAAGTGGTTAGACAAAACATAAAGAGCTGAGAACAGGGAAGTTTTGATTATTGTCTGTGATGGCAAGGACAGACTTTGGGAATGTGTAAGTCTCCTTTTCCTGTCCTTTGGAAAGAAGGAACGTTCAAGAAAGAAAGAAAATTTTGCCATTAAAATAGTATATTTTGATGTGTGGTTTTTCCAAACACCCATGTAAATTTGTTTCCTTGTGAAAGACAATCAGCAGCACCAATATCTGCACTGCTGTCACTGATTATCTGGTTATTTGTGTTCCTTGCTTAAAAAAAATTCTAAATCAGACATGCTAGCAATTAGCAACAATTGCTAACTAAGGCTGTAGATGCTTTATATACCTACTGCTGTTACTAAGGTAAAAAGCCATAACCTCAATGTCAGATATTTACAGAATAAGACTTTACCTTATTCTTACAGTTTCTATGCTGTTACTTTTTATTTTAAGCTAACTATAAAACTAATACTTGTTACTGTTATTCCTGGCAGTTGATGGGAGTGGCAATTAATCTGATACAGGCAGCAATTTATACTGTGGTGTGCAGGAGTGCAATGTATTCAGTTCTTCAGCAACAAGAATTCCACTTTGGTATGCAGCACTGTAGTTAGGCTCCTATTAATGATGTGCTAATGGAATACTAGAGAATTCAACTTCGTTACCTTACACAGCAAAGACCAATAAACTGTCTTACCTATTTTAAGGAAAAAGGTCCTAAAATTAAAATGGTAATTTTGATTCAGTATAAGTCAGGTGAAACGTTGCAATCTTCTTTTGAACAAGGAGAACTCATTTACCTAGGATTAAGACTTATTTTTCAGCTTGAATATAGCAGCTGAGGTTGAATTGACAACAAATGGAAAGGTGTTTTCTGTTTTTGCACATTTAATGGCTGCTGGAGAGTTTATATAGTGCAACAGAAAGTTTTCTGACTTTTCCAGTAGATTAACAGTATTCCTCTGCATTTCATGTAGTCTTTAAGTTAATGCTATAATAGATTGAATTTGTAATCAATATTCTTTATTTTCTTGATGCAATGCAGAAATTGTAACAAATGAAATTGAGTTGCATATTGGAAATTGGAAAAAATTGTGGAGGTAAATTGCATGAATTAGATTGGAGCCTGTTTAATATGTATCACCTAACTATGCTGTTTCTGACCTTGTCATGACAAGTAGTGCAAAGGGGTGCCTTTAATCTCCTTATTCATCTCTGCTACTGTCAGCACTAATTAGTCAAAATATGTTGTAAAAAAGGACGCTTCATGTAATAAATATAAAATGTGTTGATGCGTAAGCTTGTTCATCTGCTCATGTAGTCTGACGTGTAAATTAATCACAAACATACAGCCATATTTTTTCTGTTAAAATAGAACCGTGCCATCAAACTATCCAGATTTCATTTTTATTTTGTGCCCTAATGAAAGTATGAGTAGAAAGGTTCAAATTATGATCTATTCCTTCTTATCTCCTCCTTTTCCTAGTTTCTCTTTTTGCCTTTGAAATGCTCCCATCTGGATTCACATCTAAGAGCAGCACATGACAGAAAATTTCATTCCACTGCGTTGTCCTGTCTCTTTGACAGAACCATGCACCTCACTTCGTGATGTGCTCTTATTTACATTGCCTTGTCTTCAATGGATTTTGTACTTATTTGTCTCAAAATCAAAAATTTGTCTCTGCTTTGAGACAGGACAGCATCTATTGATAAATACAGATGAAATTTTGGAGGAATTCTGAAAAGATGAAGATTTTTTTGTTGTCTTTATCAAAATGCAGAAGAGTTTTAAGAATAAATAGTAATTATTTTTTCTGTAGAAGTATTATGCATCCATAAGGCTTCCTCATCTTCCTTAAAGCTGCAAACTGAAAATGGATCTGGTCTAAAAAATTAAATGAAATTTGTGGTCTTGAGGACATTGAAAGTAGTCTGGTTTTTAGGATACTGTTTTTACTGTTTGTCACTGTGCAATGGAATGGACTAAACTAAAGACCGACCTCAGTATCTTAAGATGTATTGGAAGTTCAGTGTACTCAATCTGTTTGAGTACAAGCTCTTCCCTGCTCACGGGTGAGTTATCTCATGCGTCGTGGCAGTGCAGATAAATAGTGTATCAAAGATCAACCACTCTGCATTAAATAGGTAATACACAGCTTATGGTTTGGGGGGAAAGGAGGAGGAGGGACATGGGGAGGAAATTTATGAAAATAAAATTACATTTATGGAAAATAATGAAAGCATTTTAACTACATAAATACTGTTCTTGAATCACGTGATGTTTTGTTTTTGAACATTGACCTTAATGACCAGACATTGCTAATGTACAAAGCAATGGAAAGCTGAAAGTTACTTAGGTGATTTTGAAAGGGTTTCGACCACTTTTACAAGCCACTTTAGTCGTTACTGATAAAGCCTTGCATGCACACATTATTTAAAAAAAAAATATTAAAAAATTTTGCGTAAAGTAGGCAACATATGGATATATTTTCTTAATAGACATATTGGCATTTGTACCAGTGTTTGTACCTCAGAAACAGCCAAATGCAAACAGCTGAAAACAATGGTACTATGTATGCATCCAGGAAAAAAACAGAAGGTGAATATTGCCATTCTGATGGGGATAGATAAAAGTTACTGATTTTTTCCCCCCAGCTATTGGAGTAATAAATATATCTGAAGTGTCTAGAAACATATTCCTATTAACATTTATCTACGCAATATATTACTTTAAAGAATCTTAAAGTATCATTTCCACTATTTTTCATTCTCCTGTCTCTTACACACTCTGCTGCTCTTACCACTTTGTCTGATATTTCTTTTCCGCTTCAGTGATATCCTAGATCAAAACTGAAGTCCCAAGACACCTGAAATCCTTTCCTTTGCTGGCATTTGCTTGGCATAGAGTTCAGCAGCTTAGAAGTTATTTTAGGGTCAATATGAAATAAGAAAATTGATTCATTGTGGTGCTGCCTTTGCTGAGTTACCAGCCTTCCATACCAATCATTTCTTGGGCCTACCTGACAGTACTTTACTTTTATCCTAAGGTCATTTGTAGACTTTTAAATGCCCCTTACCTATAGGTACAGCTTTTTCTTTGATAAACAGAATCCCTGGAGATTTATTGCTCTTTTATGAGAACCGTTTACATTGAAAAGAAATTCATTTAGGTATGAAGTTAGTGATCGGATCACAAGGTGGTATAAAAGGCATAGTTATATAAAAATAATAGCAGATACATTAAGCTAGATCATTATGTATCTCGTTTGTCAACTGTATGTTGAGCACAATTCCCACTTTGCAATTTATTTTGCAGATCAGGTATTGTGAGTGTCGATAGTAAGACTTTTTTATGTGACAGCTTTAAAAAATCTGAGAGGACTAGAGGTGGGACTCAACGTTGCTGATCTAATCTGGGTTTCTATCCAAACCTTTTACAATGAAATATAACTAGAAAAGTCTCAGAGCAATGTAGCAGAATAGAATCAGACCTTTTGCATTTTGCCTGCTTCTGTGTTTGGCAAAATACCTTCAACTAAATTTTCTCACTGAAAAATTCAGACTGGTTCGGTTTTTTTAAGCAAAAAAAAAACCCCAAACCCTTTTAATCTGCCATTCTAAAATAATTAATTTCCTTCTTACCTTTTTTTCATTTCTCCCCATTTCTCTCATCTTTTTTCCGTCTGTTGCCTGGAAGAATTTGAAAGAAAAGAGAACTTGAGGAAACATCATTTTTGTCCCACTGTTAAAAAGTAAAAATAGTTCTTTAAATCGGAGAAAGATGTAGTTTCTATTTTAAATTTTCCTTTATTTTATATTAGTTTGTTCAGGCAAACTTTCAACTTTATCGGGAGTAGAATCTCTTTTAATGAAGAAGGGTATTTCCAGGGATTTATTTTTTGTGTGTGTGTGGAAAATTTTTGTCATCGAGAGTGAGAGATAAGTAAATGTGAAGAAAATGAAATTGTTATAGGCAAAAATAATGATTTTGTGTATTCAGCAACGTATCGGTTTCTCTGTGAAGTTTGAAAACAAACAGAAAATGTTAAGCTTTTAGGACTGTTCGCATAGGTAATACTCTGTCTTACAGAACTTCGGTAAAGTCATTAGACATATGACAAGGATGATTTCGGCCTGTTTGTCCCCTTATTCATGCATTAGTGAGTATGCTAATAGGAAGTCTAAAAAGGATTTCGGTTCTCTTGAATAGATTTCATATAGTAAATAATTTGTGCCTTTCCTCCCACTTGAGTCTACAAAAAGCCCCCAATTCCCTAAATATTTTGGTGAGAACTATTGAAAGTTAAAATTTATTGCTGGCATAAAACATAGCAACAGTCTTTCTCCGTAACAAGAAAACATCTGCTTGTTTAAAAGTTCATGGTTTAACAGCTTAACTTTAGGGCACTACCAGTAGTAAAAACCAAAATTTAAAGTAATGAAGCATAAACATCAATGCGTACAAAAGACAATAAAAAAGCTATAACAAGCCTTTTAAATTTTTATTGCAAAAATATGTCTCATTTTCCTTTGTCCTACGAATGCAAAGTAGTATGCGTGTATTTAAGTAAAGTTTTGTAAGAGCATGTATAGGAACTGACTGAATAGCTGGTGTGCTTAGTTCCAAATATTTGCCATTGGCTCCAAGGTCTTCTGGTTTGAGTTGGGCTGTTCATGTTGGCCCATTTTATATTCTGCTGTAGGATTCTACTTTTCAGAAGAGCCATAACCAGGTTGACTTCAATATAGAATTTGTAGCCAACCCAGCCCAAACCATGACAACCATCATTTTGTGTGCTGTTTTTTCGTATCTTGCACTCCTGTATTTTTATTTCCTTCAGAATTCACTCTCATATCTGTTATTTGTTTCCTTCTTTAGACACATACAAAATACTCTGAAGCTAACACAGTGTAATCAGCTATCTCTATTTCGAAATGGTTTGTGTCTTTGGTTTCAAAATAGTACAGCTGTGAAGAAACTTGTGTATTTTCTTTATTGCTTATCTGCTCATTCAGTGAAAAAGTTCTAGAAAAAGCCTGCTGGTATTTTTTGACTATTTTTTTTTTCTTTAAACGTTATCTCAGGAGGTTTCTACTTTATTGAACAATGAAATGGTTTGGAAAAACCTTTTAAATAATAAACCAGATGTATCTGAAAATAGTCTTAGAGTCCTAGAATGACTTAGGTTGAAATGAACCCTTTGAGGTCTTCTAATACAGACCTCTTTTCCAAGATGGGTTATCTAGGTCAAGTTGCTCAGGATTTTGTCCAGGTCAGATATTCCAAGGCATCTCTGGGTCTCTGTTTCAATGTTTAACTACCTTCAGATCCCCAACCAGACCTTTCTTTGTAAATATCAGGTCATCCAGAGCACCTGGCTCCTCAATTACCTGTATTAAGAAGTTTTCATCAGTCCATCCCCAAAACCAGGGCACTTCCTGGCTTGCTGGTGCCCTGCTGTGTTGCCCTTCCAGTAGATACAAGGATGGGTGAGGTATCCCACGAGGATCAGGGCCTGCAAATTGGAAGGGTTCTTCCAATTTTCTGAAGAGGGCTTCATCTGCTTCCTCTTCTCGACAGAGTGTTGTGTGGCAGACACCCACCACTATTTAAGCAATGCTGGTCTGNCTGCTGGAAACCAGGACACCTGTCCCTAACCTGTAAGCTCACAGCTCATAACCTTCCCCAGGCAGAGCTCCATGCAGTCCAGCTGCTCTTCCACATACAGAGCAATTCCCATCCTTGCCTTCTTGCCTGTCCTTCCTCTCCTAGATTCTGTATCCATCCATCATAGTACTCCAGTTGTGAGAGCTGCCCCACCATACCTCCTTTGACACTTCCTGTGTTTTGGTTTTTTTTTGGTTTGACTGGGTTTTGTTGTTGTTTTTGTTTGGTTTTGTTTGGTTTTGTTTGGTTTTAAGCAGGTAAGTTACAATAAACAAAATTTCTTTGAAGAATATAGGTTTCTTGTCTTCAGAATATTTGCTAGGAACTAAAGGTACTCCTAATCTCAGAGGTCAACAGATCATAATGCTCACCAGTTCTTATTTTTCTTATTACAAGGGCAGAAAAAAATCTAATCCACGTGAATTATTATGTCTTTGTAGGGCCAATTAACTGGCTCCATTTTTTCTAGGTTCCTCTATATTTTCCGCTGTCTGGTTCTGTCTAAAGCACCTGTCACTGCATTTTTTAGTTTTCCCCATTTTGCTGTTATTTAATACTGCTATGATGGTTAACAATATGTATGCTAATGAGGTCCTGCATTAGATCATTTGTTTTCACTTTTGATAGCGGAGCAGATGGTTTGGACTAACAGTTTTACTCTTGGGCTTGCACTACAGTAGAGGGGAAAAGTGTGTGGAAGTTATACATCTTCACAATTAAAAGAACTTTTAGCTTTTAGATTATTTACCATGTATAGAATGAGAGAGAGGGGAAAGAATAGCTATTGAAGCTATAGTAAGAAGAGAAGGGATCGTATCTGGTGATTCAGTGTTCAGGTCTGGTAGAAGCAATGGCTTCTGGTGAAGGACGCTGCCCAATCATGGCAGAAGTTAGACAAACTGAAGGCCTGGGCTAGCGTCTCTGTATGTAGGAAGGTATTTAAGGATTAGATAATTAACTTGGCAGTAAAGAAACAAATGCACTGCATGGACTTGATGTTGCCAGAGGGAAGGCCTATTCTTTGTCAATTTATTTTTCCTAGATGACTTTGAATGAGGAGCCCTTGAGTTTAAGGCCCATTTGAAACAGCAAGCGTAGTAAATCCTGGTTATGAATCATGATGTGAGGTGTGAAGCAAAGACATACTATAACTCTGTCTTTGGTGTCAGGTTTTTCATTTCATTAGCATGAAACTATGCAAACAGCTCTGGTATTGTCTGAAATCCTGAACTGCTGTGGAAGAGAATCTTTTATCTACTCCGTACACAGTAACAGGAACAGTAATGAAAACAGTAGTGTGCTAGCTATTGCTTTTGATTCTCACCAGATTTTCTAAGTTCTTCGTAGAATAAAGACACGAGCAAAATCATTGTCTCAAGTGTCTTTTACTTGGGAGACTAGCAAAGTAGAAAAATAAAAGGTGTTGCTAAATTTTTAAAACAATTTTATAATTCTGACATTGGTTAATTTGTCCTGTTTTTGGAGAAGATTCATCTACTGAGTGAGTGGGTATGTGTGTAACATACAAACACGTATCAAGGTGATGGTTTCCTCAAAGTGCAGGTCTGTTACAGTCTGTGCCTGTCTTTATGAAAATTAATGTTGAAGCAATTGCTAAACTTCCTAATGTAAAGCGTAGCACAGGCCCATTGCTGCTCTTTATTGGCAGTGAGATTACTCTTGATTTATGTTGTAAGCTGCTTAAGGTGTATCTAACAGGATCTGACTGGAGAGAGTGTGGCCACTGAGCTTTCAAGAGTCAGAAAAATGCTTAGGTTTTACTACGTTTTGAGCTTAACATTGAGAGGAATCAATTTATGGAGCTGTTCAGTCAGCAAAGTGTTTTTCAAGCACACATCAAGGGAATGGTGGGAATTCCTACTAATAAAGGGGAAAGAAAGCCTGAGAATTTTAGTAGAAATATCGGGAGTGAAAGAAAAGGCTGAACGGCCTTATAGCCCTGATACTGACTCTTAAAACTTTTACAAGACTCCTAATATTTAGATGACAAATGACAAATCTAAATCTAGATGGATTTAGATGATAGACTCCTACTACTAGCTTTATCTGTGTTTTAGTAAAGTCACAGTTCTCCCCCTTTCTGTTTTAGTGTTTCGGGAGTGACTCTGAGCAGTAAAACAGCAGCTGTGCTCATGTTCTAGGTACAGTCTTGCTACTTAAGTTAAACAGGAACATTACAAAATTATGCTCGTTTGGCTTGAAATACTCTTGTGATTTCTAGATGGAAGAAAAATTTTCTTTTCAAAAATAAAAGAGAAAAAAATTAAAAGAAACTTTTCTTTCAAGAAGAATTTTTTTTTTTTTTGAAAGATTCTAGTCTTTCCGTGAGTTCATTTGGGATATGTGTGCCAAAAATCCATACATTAACCACTTTTTCAGCTACAAAGTGGTATTAAGCCTTAAAAAGGCTTTATTAGTGCTTTTGTGTGGTCTGTTTGCCGCGTAACTCCTTACTAGTTTAACTGCCTGTTTTTGTGAAAACGGTTGCTGGGTTTGATCTATTTGGTTTTCAAAAGTCACAGAATTCTCTACAAAGAAAAAAAAGTAACTTCAAGCTGGTAAAAGTTTTCAACTAGTATGAAAACATACAAAAAAAAGGTGAAGAATAATTTTGAAACAGAGATATTTATTTAATTTCTTCTGTCTCAAATATTGGCACAGTCAAACTAATTTCCCATGCATTTTTGTAAGGAACTATGTTTTGTCAAAATGTCTTGGGAACAGCTGTAATCCCAACTTTTAGAAATGTTGTGTAACTACTTATATTCATGCAATTTAGTTGTGACATACCATCTTTCTGATTACATACATGGTATATTTTGCCTACAGCTCTCTGATTCCCATAGTTTTCTCCCCCAGAGTTACCTTTGGTGCCTGTTGTTCTCTTACACCACTCTGATATTCAGTGACCATTATGTTAAGAAGTTGTTCTCCTTGGTATCGTCTAAGGGAGCACAAACATTTAATTCTTCACTTATATTTTAGTCTGTACTTGGAACCTGAGTGTCTACAAGCAATAAAGACTTGACTTGCAAACCAGATGGGCTTAAAGTTATTATCCAGACTGTGTAGAAGGAGGTGTCTGGAACAGTGTACTGTCAAGCCCCAGACTGCATTTGCTTCTGGCTGAATCAAAACTTTTAATGACGTAAAATGTCAAAGCCTACGTTGAGTTTGTTTAGCAGGTCCTCACTGTTCTGTGTACTTATGTTTACAGGCTGTTACACAAATTAAGGAAATGCATTAAAATAGTTTCAAATTAATTAATGTCTAGTGCACTTTGAATCTTTTCTGTAGTATTGTGGTGATCCTCCATCAGATGGTGCTGTTAGGATTGCAGATGAACACCTAGTCTGGTTTGTGCTTGGGAAACCTGTCAGCTCTTCATCCTGATTGTCATTTTCTATTTTAATTTAATTAGTGGAGCTTTATGGGAAGTTTTTATACTGTTCATACAGTGAAGAAAGCTTTGTGTGAACATATGGTAAATGTCAACTTCACTACTGAATTGAAAACATGCCTCTCAACAACTTTTATTAAATATTGTGGAAGATGCAGTAAGTCTGTATCTAAAGTTACGTTAGTTCTGTGAAATCACATGCTGTCTTCCAAGTTACGGACTTACACAAGTATTCCTGAAAGATACTTCTGTTTTTCACATCTGTGTGATATTCAGGCAGTGGTTCACGTAAGAGGGTATCGTTTAGATTCAGCAAAATGATATTATTTGCCTTCCCCATTCAGCAGTGGTTCCCAGTTTGCTTCCAGGTGTACTATGAGTAGATGAGATCAAATCGCCTCTGACCGTAGTTCCTCACGAGGAACTTCTTCCCCGTGTACCCTTATAATAACTGGGAGATTAAGAATGGTTGGTGCATTTCTCTAGCAGTGCCCTGTATTTAGAATTGGATGTCAAGACTTAAAAATTAAAGTGTGTTTCTGAAATATGCTTTTAAAACTTGCAAAATTTGAGGTGCTGTTGTCTTTCAGAGGACAGTGCAAGAACTGCTTGTTTATGGTTTTTTTTTGACAGTGATGACAGAACAAAACTAAACAAAATTTGTCTTGGTTTGCATTGGTAAAATATATGTGTTGGATTCTAAAAATGATATAAGTCTTGTTGATGGACTTTTTTTATGAATTGTGAACAAAAAGCGTTACCACTGTACAAAATAGTATCCTGCTTCCAGTGAAGCTGATGTGAAATTTCTAATCCTAGGAGGAAAAAGACCACGCTTTAAGAAAAGCTGAGGTATAGGGGTTTTGATCTCAGTAACTTATATTAAATAATACTTTTTTTAGAAAGTTTTGCAATTCTCGTGTTTATTTTGTAGTCATAAGAGCTGAAGAAATTGTGTTACATCAAAATCAAATTGCCTTTGCCATTTATTGCATTCTGGCTGTTGTCATCAGAGTAACATAAAATGATGTTTATCATGATCAATACCATTAGCGATTTTACAACATTTTTTGAGAGTTCTGGTCTAGTGAATATTCCACAGTGAGGTTTTGGATTGCATGATAACATTGTTCCTGCTGGACAATTCTATTACGTTTTTTAATTCCAATGTTTGTTCTTTGCTAAGCAGAACATTATTTATATAAAAATTATTTCATTTAATTAGCATAGAAAGTTATGTTGAATGGAACCTAGTTCACAAAGTCGTCATAGAATTACACTTGCTAATGCTTTTAAATGCTTTGGGATTATATGGCATAATATAAAATGTTATTATTACCTCATAGCATAAAGTTAAAGTACTGACATGGTCTATAACTGCTGTGTATGTTTTGGTTATAA
The DNA here is from genome assembly GCA_013400375.1 of Thinocorus orbignyianus. Classification (NCBI taxonomy): domain Eukaryota; kingdom Metazoa; phylum Chordata; class Aves; order Ciconiiformes; family Thinocoridae; genus Thinocorus; species Thinocorus orbignyianus. The sequence continues at coordinate 3,379,070 of VXBW01008446.1, read as the reverse complement.
TGTGTCATGCAAACATTTTTAAGGTTGTAATAAAACCACTGCTGGGTGCTAGGGCCCTGAATCAATACACCCAAACAAAAAGTCATCCCAGTGAGAGTTTATGCAGACAGAAGTGAGTGGAATGAAGTAGTTCATTTTCTCTTTTGAGAAACGTATCTTTAGCAGACTCAAATAGATACTGCCTGTTCTTATGCAAAATAGTAAGATGCACAGAGCACTAGGAAGAGGTTTTCTTTTAAGACTGCTAGGATTTGGAAAATCTAAGTAATTTGTTGTAATTCAGTAGAGAACTTACCTTGAATGCAACAGCAGTCTGAAAAGATAAACTGCTATAAATCTGTGTGTGTGCGTGTGTGGATATTTCAAGTGTTTCATTATCTTGGATGAGAAATAAAAGGTCATTTCTAGGCACAAAATATTATAAATAGGGAGAAGCAGCACTTAAATTACTGGTTTCCATCAAAGAACAGGAATAGTTTGCACTGCAGCTGTCAGCAGATGCACCCTCTTTTTATCATTGAATTGTTCAGTCATTTGAAAGCCTGGAATAACAAGGGGTTCCTGCTCTCTAAAAAACAATTAGACCGTTTTTCCTTCTTCCATAATAGAGAAAAATGAGTGAGGTATCCCACTGTGCAGTCATATGGAATGAATTTAAATACTATTCTGGAGACACATTTGGATGAAATGCAGTATTTTAGTTAGCATAAGGCTTGTGCCTCTCTGATTTTCTGTCTGAGAGATACCTCCCAATATACAATGTGGTATTATGTGTCAGAGCTTTGGTACTGGGCAATATGGAAAATCCTAACAGGGGAGTCTCTTCTTTCTCAGGTGCTGATCCAAATCAATCCCTGGCACAGGTGAGAAAATACACACGGAGGTGATGTGCCTAGAGCATTTTTCTATCATACTTGATTTCTCTGACCAAGGTCTCTGTCTTTGTGTGACCACATTAATGGTGACATTTGCTGCTTTGACCTTTATCTGATGTTTGCATCCAGTGAGCAAAAACTTGATATTTTTGACTACTCACTGGGGAAACATGGAAGACAGAGTGATTCTTAAATCATATACAGATTAGACATACTGACAGATCTGACAAAGAGTTTTAGTTGGGTGATTTGGATCCATATCACCTCTAAAGCCATTTTTTATTGGCTTGTCAGCTGCTTTTTGGGGTGGATTTATTTGTCTTTGAAGAACCAAATTTTAAAGGTGCTGTAGTACTTCTAAAAACATGGTCCTAGAATTTTCAGTAACTGAATTTGTACAGCTATTTCTTTTATTTTCTTCAAGATGATATATGATGAAAGTTCAACTGGGATGTAGGTGTAAGCTCTCACCCTGGAAATGCAGTGAGAAATAACTGTTAGAAAGAAATTTATCAAATGTCTGTAAATACTGAAATACTGGTGGGAGTAGGGATGCAGTTGTCAAATTTCGCTTTTTCCTCTGAGTAAATTCCAACTATTTTTACTGTTAACAATCCATTGCTCAAATTTACCCATTGTAAACATAAAAATCTCAAGTAAACATAATTCAGGCAGTGATTTATTCATGCAGCTTCACCACAGTGGCTGCTCTGAATATCGCTGCTACTGTCTGACTGGTAATCCTGGGAAGCTACTAGGATTTCTTTTTTCCTTTCTTACTAAATGGATTTAAGTCCAGTTAATGCTTTTATATTTAGTGTAATTAGGGATTTTGATGGAAATATCTGTTCAAACAAGGCAACATCCAAACGTGCAATACTTCCATTTCAGCCATCTCTGATGGTGATACTAAAAAAGAGTAAGGAATAGTTACTATAAGCTACTTGAAAATCCTGACAGTGATTCTTTAAACTACTTCTGGCTGGCTTTGCATTGCGTGTAAGCGATACATATCCAACATATAGTTTGTTGCTAAATAAAATTTGAGCTTGCTATTAGTAACTAGATGTTGCTCAAAAAAGTTAAACTAGAAATACTAAAAATCAAGGAAAAGTGATTAAACTTGCATATTTCAAAGTTGTTGATTCATGCAGCTTTGTAATGATTTGCTTTTATTCTAGTACTTTTTGTCATAGATTTTTTTTCTTTCCTAATCTAGCGTAAAGGTACAAAATAAATGACTTTACATGACATGAATGTGTATGAACACATTTTTACTGTATTTGGTATTGCTTGAGATACTAATTACTGTTACATCCAGATACTAAATAGCATTACAGCTTTTTGGCTGATTTTGCTGTGTTTAAAGGGAAGAATTCAGAATGTTTCCCATGATTTAATCTTGTTTTGGGAAAACAAAAATAGTTGCATATTAGTTCAAAATCAATTAATTTAAATTGTTCTTCCTTAAATGTTGAAAATTTCACATGTGGATAACAGAAGGTAGCTCTGCTATAGGTCTTGTGGTTCATTCTTGCATCTCTACTTGAGAATTACTGATGGAATTATCGTCAAAATCTAAAACCAGTAAGGCCCTAAAAATCATACTGCATGAGGAGCAGCTGAGGGAGCTGTGGATGTTCAGTCTGGACAAAAGGAGGCTGAGAGACCTTCTCACTCTCTACAACTCCCTGAGAGGAGGGTCTAGCTAGGGGGGGTCGATCTCTTCTCCCAAGTCACAGGCGACAAGAGGGAATGGCCTCAAGTTGTGCCAGGGGAGGTTCAGACTGGATATCAGGAAAAATCTTACATTGAAAGGGTTATTAAGCCTTGGAATGGACTGCCCAGGGAAGGGGTTGAGGCACCATCCCTGGAGGTATTCAAAAGATGGGTTGACAGAGCGCTCAATGACATGGTTCAGTGACGGTTTCCTTTTTTTATCAGAGATAGGTTAGTGGTTGGACTGGATGATCTTAAAGGTCCCTTCCAACCTTGACAATTCTGTGATTCTGTTCTATGGTTCTATTTTTTATCACATGTTGTCTTTCTTGTTTGGTTTTGTTGATTTTGTGTTTTTGTTGGTTTTTTTTTTCAAGTCCAAGGATCCTGCTTCTGCATAACCCCATGTCATTCTGTTCTTCCTGATCTCTTTTTGAGAGCTTGGGCCAATATTGCAGCTGAATCAAAGCAAGTGGTAACTTGGGTGGTTAATGCATAATGTGTAGAGTATGGAGGTGCTGATAAGCAGCTTTCAGATATCAGTGTCAGATATAGTTGTGTGGAGGTGATTGTGCTAACATCTACTTTTATGGCTTATTGTGGCTCAGAGAGTATCTCTAGACCCTGGCTGCACTGCATGGGCACAACTAATCCGCTGTAAACAGTAGGAATTAAATGGTTCATTAAAAGGCTTGCTGTGATTTTTGAACCCACTATCAAAGGGAAATATTTTGATGGTGTTCAGTGCTATCCTTGCTGGGCAAATTAAAATCCTTGTGGGATAAAGACGTATAGCTTAGATTAATATCTTGGAGAAGGAAGAACATATTATCATCTTCCACAGTCTAATGCCTTTATCTGAGCCAGCAGCTCACGATGCTGTGAACTGCTGGATTCAAGTGACCTTTCCCAGTGATATTCACAGCAGGTGGCAAGAATAACAAGTACACACACAGAGCTGCTCTGAAACTTCCTCCTCCCTCCCCCTTTATATTATCACTTCATTATATTTAAAAACTTCTTGCAACAAGGGGTGCCACCGGTATTCCCGCAGTAACAATCGGATGACTGCTACGTCACCACTGGATGTAATTTCATTGTAGCTAAAAAGGCAGAAGGAAGACTGTCTCTGCCCTATTATGAGAAGATGCTGCTTTTTATATTCCTCTGGGGTAAATTCATATTGTATTGCCACAGCAGGCACACGCCATTAATACCTTATGAGGGAGGATACTGTGTCAGAATTCCCTTCTGTAACTGCTGCTTCAGTTTCACTTGGATTAATTCATTTGTCTGAGTTCTGCTCCACATGCTCCTCATTGGAGCCATAATAATCCTGAGAACAACTGCCACTGGATCAGCAGGTCTGCTCCTAGATGAAATCATACGCCCCTTATGCTTGCCTGAAATTGATTGATATAAACTAGGGGTGATAAATGCATTCTCTGTGTACAGTGAATCTTATGTACATATAACTTTTTGCTTGTTTAGATGAAAAGGAGAATTACCAGAATGATTTTTTGTTTTTTTATTTTTTTTATTTTTAAAATGGGATTAGGTATTCCAGTTTGGTGGATGCTGATATATATTTCATCCACACTCCACTTACATTCTTTGCAGGATGAAGCAACTCAGAAACGCTTTATTAATATGACACTGCTTCTTTGCAAGCCTTTGGCAGTATCATCAGTGATTACTTGGTCTGTCTGGTTTTTATAGGAGTTTATATAAAGCAGAAACTTAATTATTACACTAACCTGAGTAAAGTCATTTATCTTGATATTTGTAATCTTGTTTGCGTGCAGGCTCTCTGAACAGAGAGAATCCTGGTAAGCTTGTGGTTTTAGAGCTAACATATCAAGTGAAAATTAAAACCTTGCTAGATGATTTCTATAATAAATTTATAAAGACTGTTGCTGAAACAATTTCAGCAAGTGATAAACCAGCAGCAATACAGAACACTTCCCGGTAGTTAAAGTCCAACCTTATGTGTTGCACAGTTACTTTAGTGGTATCTGAAGGAAGAGTGTTTACCACAATGATGTCTTTTCTTTCAAGCATTCTGCCACACTGTCTGTCGTTTTGATTAGTGTATCCTAATATTGCTCTTTCTGTGGGAAATCCTGATAGTTAGAGACAGCAGCTTGATGTAGTCTATGGAGTTACAAAAGTGTGATCTCCTAATAACGCACCAAAACGTGTGTGAATTAAACCCCAAAGACAAGTTCTGCTCTTGGTGCATGACTGACTGTGCCTTTTGAAAAGCCCTGAGTAGCTAGTACATAATTTTCCCATTGGACCTAAGAGATTGTTTTATCATCCAGGTTTTGAATTGGCAGTCTGGCATTCAGACTCAGGGAGAAAAGTTCTCTCCATCGGTTTCTCTTCCTGGTGCCTTAACACATGTTTATAAAAGCAAGAGTGTGCTCCTAAAGTCTTGTTGATACCACTGCAGTAATCTCTTACTGTAGGATGTTATAGTAAGGTCATCTGCATTCACAGACACAAAACAAAGGAATGGTAAAGACTGGAAGCACCTGTTTTCCATTCTGGGGCCCAGTCTTATCTCTGACTTTCTGGAGCTTGGAATAACTTCCCAGTTGCCATTCTGTTTTTCATTCCTATACCTATATTAAAAAACAAAAACCCAAACAAAACAACAACAAAAATATAAAAAACCCCCCAGAGCTGGCAAACTAGCTCTGGGGTTTTTTGTTTGTTTGTTTGTTTTTTTTATGAATACAAAAAAAGACCATTAAGCTTCCATAGAATTTTACCTTTTTCAATGGATCATTCATTAGGGTGTATTCTTACCTCCTCTCTCTGTTTCTGAACTAAAATGTTGGGGTAGAGCACCCCAAGTTGGGGTCAGTGCTAATTCTGTGTTTAGACTTTTAAAATTCCATGATACATGTGTTGGATTTCATAGAATTTTCATTTTCATTATTGTAATCTTTTGGGGAAAAAAAAGGTAGACGAGTATGAAAGTTTCACTGAGCTGCATTTTCGGTCCTTTAAAATAAAGAAATTGTATGCAATTACTGAAAGATTGAGTGTTGCCCGTCTAAATAAGCTACAAACTTCTTCCGAAATGGCAACAAATCCTCATAGTGACCATTTCCGTGTATTTAACCAAGGATTTAAGTAATGGCTACAAGTGAAGGAACAACTCACATATTATTTTATGATACTTTAGCAGAATCCTGAGGTATGTACCGTACATAACCACATATAATGTAGCACTCTCAATATTTCTCTACTGCAATTCCCAGGAAGATTCTCAGTATTGTTAATGAGGAAGGTATCTTCTACTTTGGTATCTTCTAGACAGGAGGTGTTCTCTAGAGCGTGCTTAATTTGAAAGAAATCTTCTTTACTGTGTCTTGATCACCTTCACTATTTATTAACATGGTCTGACAGAGGTGACCCGTAAGTACAAGAACATGCACTTTTTGTTGAGGATCTTGAAGAGTGTCATTTCAGTCAAGCTGGGACAATTCCCTTAAGAACTAAAGACAGCTATTGTAAAAATTTGAATGGAAGTAAATTTTTATGTTGATACCTAGGTGTTTCTGAGATCATCGGACCTTTTTGTTTCAGAATTTGTCACTTGTTTAAGAACTGTCATATTTTCAATCCTTTGTGTGCTGAAGCGGCGGCAGCACTGGAAGAGCCTTACTCAACCTTTGGCAATGTCTGAAGCTGTGGTTGTTGGTATCGGTAGTGACTGGAGGGTGTTGCTGTGGTCAATAGAAGGAGTGTCCATGCTTATTCTGAGAGCTCTGGACAGGCTGAATTTAGAATGCATTGATGAGAATGAAACATGGAACTTTGAAATGGGGGTGGTTTTTAGGGAAAGTGTTTGATGATGTTGAAGTTTCAAATAGCGAAATCCTGTGAGTCTCAAGTGTATATTGCTTTTCAGTTTGCTTCCTCCTCCATTCTGGTGCTAGCTGTTTCTTTTAATTTTTATTTTTTTCTTTGGTCTATTGACCTTGTTAAAACTAAATAAAGTCTTTCTAATTTTTTTTGAAAATTCTGAAAGAATATTCAAAGGAAATGAGACTGGAGCCAAAAAACCTTTGTTTTTCCACCTTAAAAAGACAAACACCTTTACATGCTATCATTGATCTACTAAGAAGTCATTAAGCTTTCAAGTATTCCTTATCTGCACAACATATTTTAGAAATAAAAGCCTTCTTGGCAAATTGGTATTTTTAAGTTGACTGGCAGAGACTTACTCTGTATTAAAGAGGAAGATAAATGACACCAAATAGACTGTATTAGCAGCAGTCCAGGGTTCTGTGAGAGGTGTTTTTTCTGTGAAAAAATCCTTTGGACTATGAGCAAGATCCATAGAGGTTGTCAGTGGTGCAAGACTATGGTAGGGTTTTCTTAACTTAACCCACCTGCCATGACTGTGTCTGGTGGGTGAGGCTGTCTCCTAGTGTTTGTGGAGGAAGGCAAGGTCAGGGGGTAGCAGAGTGGCGGTACTCAATGGCTCTTGGGCTCCTCCCTTACAGTGATCCATTCAGCTGAGGGTGTCCTGCAGCCAGGGCTTTGCATGACCCACTGCAGGGCTGGAGGCCACACTGGATGGGCAGCATGACACAGTCCTGCACCTGCTTGGGCGAGTTGCTAAGTCCTGAATATGCAGTGCTTTTCTTAGTCGGGGTCAATGCAGTAGTTTTATACAGAAGTGCAGCAGGTCCATCTAAAATATATTTACTTCATTTATTTATACATCAAGTAATTTTTATGTCTGAATTCATTTCAGTGTCAAAACCATGGGTATATGTCAACAAAATTTGTTGATGTTTGCAACAAGGATACTTCAGTTAATACACCACTCCAACATTATTTTCGTACAGATTTTTTAATAATGTGTATAGGTGGCCAGTGTTCAAATCATAGCAAAGTACCTCAGGGTGTTTTCTTCTAGGAAATGTTCATGCTTTTCAGACTAATGCACAACAGGGCTATAATTTACTTCTGGAAAGAAAAGTTTTTTAGAAACATCCATATGTGTTCTGACAAGGGGTTATTGCTCCAAATGATACTAAAAGTAGAAACATTCTGAAAAAAACCACAGAGCTCCAGGTTCTCTGTAGCCAAAATTGCTAGAGATAGAAGACTGATGAAGGCAGAGAAGGTCTGACACAATGACAGAACTGAAAGTGTCCATCTACTTCAATAAAGACACAGAACAGTAAGTGTGTATTTTCTAGATAGATTGGATATTACAAAGAATTTCATAAAATTTCATAGCATAAGCAGAAATTTGAGCTGAATCTAATACTAGAAGAATGATGGGTTGAAATTGTTCTTACTTTGAATGATAGTGAAATACTCACTGCATGATTTAGCTCTATGTTCACACAGAGTGCCTCGCTGTGCCCCAGAGAAGCACAAACCTGGCATGAATTTTAAGTAATAGACCGGGGAATGGTGGTAAGGAAGCCTGCAAGACTTGAGTTGGAAAGAAGGTGGTCCATGTGGCATTCTTTTTAGTAACTATTTGTATATTTAGCTTAGTTTGAACCTCTTTCTTGATTTGAACTCATAGGAATTATTAAAATAGTTTACTTGAGTTTCAGATACATAGTGCTCATATACAAATTTTTGAGGAGCTTCCTTTTTTGTAAATTGCTTGTTAACTGTAGTATATGACGCGCGGATAGACGGACTCCACATCTCATTTTTCTTTAGCGCTTCAGGCACTGAATAGAGTTGTACTGATCTAAGACATGCAAGAATACTTAACTGCCAATTTGTTCAACTTGATAGTAAAATTGCTCATCGTGTATCTGTCCTCATAGTTGTGCTTAGATTCTCCACTAAATTCACAGATGTTTGCAATGGAACTAATTCCTGCCCATGTGATCCATTAGTATATGATGAAAACCAGTAGCAAGACCAGCTTTTCTGATAGGGATATCGTTCCTAAAAAGCGATGAAACTCCTACTGAATTAGTGGGTTGGAAGAAAACAACAGCCTTGTACGGACTGATTAGTATGTTATTTTACTTAATCATGTCTTTATCTGCATGATATCCTCCTGTAGTCGGTGTAAGTTATGTTGTTGAAACATGGAGCAAGGGAAGAGGAGAGAGCTGGTCATTTGAAAGGACATGTTGCTGCATCAGATAATGCAGTACAAAGCACCTTGTAAGTTCTTTCAGCTGTCAGTTTTATTGGATTGAAAATGGATTTCAGCAGACTGGCATGATTTACTTGAAAAGAGGGATTTTACCTGGAAGACTTAGTTATTTCCATCAGTGGTTAACCATCAATACTGTAAATATTTGTCATGGTTTCAGCTGGGATAGAGTTAATTTTTTTCCTAGTAACTGCTACTGCTGTGTTTTGGATTTAGTATAAGAGTAATATTGATAACACATACTGTTTTAGCTGTTGCTAGGTAATGCTTATATTAAGTCAAGAGCTTTTTCAGCTTCCCCTGGAAGCTGAGAGGGAGCATAAGCAGGATAAACTGGCCAAAGAAATACTCCATACCATAGACTATCCTCAGTATATAAATGGGGGTTGGCTGTGAGGCAGGAATCTGTGATCACTGCTTGGGACAGGCTGGGCAATTGATCATGAGGTGGTGAGCAACTATATTGCATTTTATATATTCTTTTATCATTATTGTTATTATTATCTTCCATTACTGTTCTGTTAAACTGTCTTTACCTCAACCCGTGAGGTTTCCTTTTTTTCCCCCCAAATCTTCTCCCCTTTCTCACTGAGCAGGGAGTGTGGGGGAGTGAGTGAATGGCTGCATGAATCTGGTTTCCACTTGGGGTTAAAATATGCCTGCAAGAGATACAATGGAGTGCATGTCAGGATTTATGACCCCTAATACACTTTGGAGTAGAAAAAAGCCAGATTTGGTGTCTGTATTGTCCTTGGCAGTGACATCAGGGAACACAAGTGCTTTACTATTTTGGTCTATCCTTGGAGCTCCTTACAAACAAAAAGAAACATCTTTGCAATGCACCTTCTGAAACCTCTTACCTTCTGCTGAGTGAAAACTGGACATGAAATGCTATCAAATTTGAAGTGTTTTCAGTTGACAAATATGTACGAGAGCAACATTCAAAGGAGCAGAAGAATGAGGTGTTCTGTGGGGAAAACCACCACCAACCCAGATCCAGCCTTTCTCCATGTCTTTATCATACAGTTGTAAGATGAGCTGCTTCTAAAAATGTGTGCAAAATATCACAAACTTACATTACTTCCAAAGAAGGAAGGGCTCTATCAATTATTAAGTTATTCCTAATATGAAGAGTTCAGTAACCTTTTTTTCTGTGAAAAGTTAAAATGCTGTTTCTGCAATTCAATTAATTATACATCTGACTAATTTTTTCTTCTTTAAAATTTGAGCTTCTGAGTTTTTTCTGAAGTGCACCAACCCAATTTTCCTTCAGAATATGTCTGAAATATGATAAATCTCGTGTATATAAGCTTATAAAAATTCTGTGCAGGTAAATCAAATTTAAAGTGTGGGTCTGCAAAGAAGAACATTATTCTATTACGAAATAAATCACACGGTTTATGAGTCTTTTTACTGCACTGCCAGAAGTTATTTACTGAATGATCATGAAATACAGATGGTATTTCACTTGTAGTCATAGCTACCCAACAGGTTGAATATTTCAGTATATAACTACAGTACAAAGCAAGAAAATGTGAATGCCAAATCTATGTATTTCACACACAGAGATTTTTACATTCACTTCAAGATTAATAGTTCTTGGTATCTGTATCCTTTATAAAAGAATAACTTACTGCACTTTCATTCATAAGAATTCCAAAATTTTTTGTAAGGTATGAATCCAGTCAGGGTCAGTGTTGGTGGAGGAGCTCTGGTGCTGACTGTCCTGAGTAGTTCCGTTTGCTTTAATGGGTTTGGAAAAGTAAGCATGAAGGGAGGCAATGAACCATTAGATAAAGCTCAACCCCATGTATTAAAAAACCCCCAAAACATTAGGCACAACACTGATGTTGCTGAGATGAGGTCTGAGGATGCCATAAAAAAGCCCCAGTGCTCAGTACAAAAACGTTAAGTGCAAAAATTTGAGCAACCTGCTCTAGGGAGAGGTGTCCCTGCCCATGGCAGGGGGGTTGGAACTTGATGATCTTTAAGGTCCCTTCCAACTCTAACCATTCCATGATTCTGTATAGTTTAATATTTCTCTTAAGGTGCTATGCCATTTGAGTGCCATTGGAGTTTCATATTCATTACTTCAGTTACTGCAGCTGTGATGAATTTGAGTAATTCAGTGGCTGTAGCTTCCAGAGTTTCATTCCTTGCTGTACTGTGCACTCAGTTGTCACCCTGTTTGGTTTATTCTTGGTCTAGTAAGAGGATGTAAATTCCTTTCTATATGACAATAAGAGAGTTTTCTTCGGAGTTTGGTTCATATTTGTAGATCATCTATTACAGTATGGTTCTCAACTTTTGGCTTCAGAGCTTTAAGAATATGTCAAAAAGGCCATGAGCAGGGGTGCCACTTGTCTTTGTGAGTCTTCTGCATAAAGTCTGGAACTTCTAATAGATGGCTTCCAAAAGATTAGTGTGTTTTCCTTTGGTGGTGGAGCAGACAGGCTTGTTACTGCAGAGTGACAAAGGTAGAAATTAGAACACTCTGGTTTGTTGGTAATGGCACTCAGGACACTTGTCACTTATGGCCTGGGATGTTAGATCAAGAGAGGAGTAATTGGTCTATTGTGCTGTCGTTCTGGGGAAACATGAGAGGCCAAAGAACCATTAAAATTATGCTATTCTGCTTTGAGGTTTCTTTAATAGAAGACACAAACTAGCATGTTTTATACACATTTTACCATGTGCGGTTAAAATAGTCTTTTAAACATTTGTGTGAATCCTGCAGAATTCTATCATGACTTGCTACCTGCAATGTATTTTCATGCACATTTCTGCAAACAAACATTTCCATTTGTACTGATTTGCTTGCCATAAACAGATGAAACAAGGATGATACCTAGTAATAAAGCAGGATAAAATGGATCTATGAATCTTTGCTAGTCATTTTTAGGATGACTCTGAGTTTCTCTTTTTTCACTCGGAGAAATACATGCAAATAAGCAGATATTTATAGTGAGGTAGGTAGGTTTACTGATCTAGATCTTTGTAGAGTTCGACAAACTGTCCTTAAAAAGAAAATAAAAAAAATTTAAGAAGCCTCCACCAAAGCCTGAATTTTTTTAATTATGAATTGCTTAGGTTTCACATTTCAAAGCAACTCTCTGTATTACTTTATCATGCAACGTATTGAAATACTAAAAATGTGTCACATTCAAAGGGAACCTTTATTTATATTGGCAATTTTGAGAAGTTTGAAAAACTAATGAACTGGGAAATGATTTTATGTTCAAAACTATTTTTGAGTACCCTGTCATGGAAAAACAACTTTAAGTTCATATTGCAACCCCTACTTCCCAAAGAAGCAAAAAAATACTTACACAGTAGATGCTCAGGATATTCAATGTACTAAGAAACAAATCATGTTACTACTGGGGAGAAAAAAGCAGTATGTTTTATAGAGTATTTAATTTTAATGCAAATAGTGACTACTGGTATAAAAGAATCAGCTTATCAGGCTCTTAATATTTAGCACACTTGTGTATTAGGAAAATGTGCTTATTTTAACATAAGTGTGCTCATATACATTTGTGTGTGTGTGTGTGTATATATACATTTGTATATTTGAAGTTTCATTAAATATGCACTAATACAGAGAAAGAAATACTTGGAGATGTGACTGTCCCTGCAAAAATGCACATGCTGCTATTTCAGCCTCAGAACTGAGACTGGGGTATTTCCCTAATACATGGTCCTCTGAATTCCCAAAGGATGTGAGCATGGACTTGTAATGCTGAGTAGATACCACAGCTGAGTATGCCTTAAAGTATTGTGTCACTTTAGTTTTGAATATATGCTTCCAGACTAATGCTATTCCATTTTACATATTCCTGAATATACTATTCATGCAACTGTAAATCCAGTTTCTTTTGATCATCAACTAAAACCTTTTCTGCCTCAGCACCTGGACCCAAGGGTGGTAAGACCTTTGGGTTTTTTTCTGACTCAAAAGATGGCCCATTCATTTCTAGGCTGTCTGTTCTGCTAATGAACCACCAGGATTAGACATGATTTCATTCTCCATGGATGAAGGAGCGTATTATACCTGTAAGGCAAGAGATGAATGAGGAGTGGAGGGCAGAACTAGAACAGACAATCCTGGCAGTATCAGCACAAAACAGTGATCTGTTGGGAAGGAAGTTACTAGTGTGGACTAGTAATAGAAAAGTTCTTTTTAGGGAAACCAAACGATGTCCTATAATGTTGCTTGAATCTATGGCAAGTGGTCTTGGCAAGCCAGTTCTGTGTCTGAGCTGCAGAGGCTGTGAACCAGCACTACCCCTGGATAAGGAGCATTCCCAGTTTCATTTCCTTGGAGTCCACTGTCTCTTCTTCCCACCTCCCCCACCTTACTTATTGCATCTGATTTCCTCTACATATTTTTCCCTTTTTATTTATCCTGAGTACAAATATTTTCCTTTGTGCATGCAGCAGTAGTTTTATCTGTCCATTTTCAAGAAAAAAAATACTGATTGCAAAGATTCAAACCAAGCAATGCAATCCTAGCAAATTTATTGGAATATTTACATTTAGGATATCAGGATATTGTGGCAGGTAACAGTATCTTAAAATGAAGTACAATAGAATATTAAAACTTTGGACTTTCAGTCTAGCTCCTGAAGTCATACTGTGGGTGTGCCAGAGGATGTCTGAGACAGTCTGGAACTTGTGAATGAATATCTGAAATAATACAGTAAATTTATTTGCAACTTTGTTGACTGGAGAAGACACTTGATAAGCTGGACTCCTTATATAATCCACAACTTTTTTCCACAAAACCAGCAACAAAAATCACTGGTTGAATAGAGAGACTATTAAACTACTTTGGAATTGGAGAGCTGTCATTAGTCATTCTGAGTAATTATTAGATCGTTGTAAATGCGAGAGGCAGAAATGACAGAGCAGAATTTATATCTTGGAATCTGAATGTGTCTGTGTGTTACCTGCAACCAAAACTGTAAGGATAAACATTGGCTGGGTGCTCTGAAACTGAGCTGGGAAATTGTAATAGTTCATTTAGATCGTACTGAGTTTTGAAATGCAATTGTACCTACCTCAGACAATGTTCACTGAGGTTGAATAACAACGTTGCAAAATCACTACTAGGAAAAACACAGAAATGAACATTTTTAGCTGATGCAATCAAATGTGACACAACAAATTTGGAAGTGAAAATTACCTATGGGAATGAAAACGGAACGGGAGAAGGTAGCAGGAGGGAGAGAAGAAAAAAAGAGTAAATCACTCATTACAAGAAACATGAAGAGCAAAATAACAAGTTTGTGTCAGAAAAGTGACAAGGTCCATGTATTGAAACACTGCTATGTCACCTACCAGAACAGTGACATGAAAGAAACAAATTGAAATAGATCAACAAGTGTATCTCAAAAATATCCAACCACATTTAGAACATAGTAGGAAACTTAACGAAATGTTCCATGCATTGGAATGTAGTACAAATCATTGTTCTAGTGAGTGAGATGCCTGTTTTCACTTGCCTGAAAGTTTTCAAACAGTCTAGAAAAGTATTTCAGTTGAAAGATTATGCCCAGTTGTCTAAAAACTTCAAATGTAACAGGGCAACAGAAAACATGCACCCCACAGCAGTTATTAGAAAATTTGGCTTCTCATTTGTGTCGTGAATAGAGTTGCGTTAACATGCACCTGCTCTGGGATTCTGCCAGTTCCCACACTGCTCTTCCTTGGAAGACCCGATTGCAAAGGCACATCACTGTGTTTAGAACACCTTGCTATATTCACCCACCTCCTTACCTAATCATCCAGACCATTTGGATGCTCCAATTTTTTAGTTCAGTTAAATGAAGCTCCCAAATGGTGCTTTGATATTTCAGGGAGGGCTGGCTCAGCCAACATGGAAGCTCATAAGAGACGGTGTTCATTTTCTGTTAATTGAGAAACAGGAAGAAAAGTAATTCAATTTACAGCTACAGAGACATCCACCTTCTGTGTTAAGGTGAGTCTCTAAGCAGAAGGCGTGTTGTCTCTGTTCATCAAGCTAGAAAGTATAACAACTAAATAGAAAATTATCAATGCTGATGCACTTGAGATGGTTTTCATTTAAATCACTCGTATTCACTGAGTGGTGGTCTGTGATCGCTAACCCCCACCAAGTATGTCTTTAGAACTTGAGGGCAAATCATAGGAAGGATTGTCTCTATGGCAAAGTTTCTGTAGCCTGTCAGCAGGTACTGTAGTTATGTAAGGTGGTTAAAATTCATGGGTTTAAATGCAATTTAATTTGGAGAATGTACAAAACTGTATTATATTTTAAGCAGGTAAGAATAAAGACTGCATGAAAAGGCACAACTGTGATGAAACTCTCACTGTGGCTCTTCTCAGTTTGAAGTACATCTATCCATGAGAAGATGTATTTCTGTAAATAGGAATCCTATAGTGTTATTAACTAGATCTCTAGTGTCAAGTTAGCTGGACAGTCATAATTGAGTAGAGTGAGATGTGTATTCATGTCATCCACTTTCTGTCATCAGCTCTGTGGGTAAAAGAGCAAAAATTTCAGTCCTCTGAGATTTCCTAGAATGTATCACAATTCATAGGGTAAGCTGCTGAATGAGTTTTCTAGGGATCTTTATATGAAGTTGGCTGTGTACATTTCACTGCCCTGGGCTCATAAGGGACCCAAAAAAGACATACAGAGACTATACATGTAAATATTTGACAATATACATAAATATGTAACAAGTGTCAATATATGTGAATATTTGGGAATAGGGAAAAACTTGATAAGCATATACTGAAATTTTCAGTTGTCTATCATGTATTAATGTATAGCTGTTATCTGATGGGCAACTTCAGTTCACAGGAAGCTTCCATGTGGACAGATACTGGCAGTAAGTGTTCAGGCAGTATTAGCTGAAACAAGCAAGAACCAAAGGAAAACAGCGTAGCAATGTTTTGAACTACTCCACAGAAGTTCTGATGCAGTGTCAGAGGTGGTTTATGGGTGAAGCTGATTTACTTGTTTGTGATTTGGTAAAGCTACTATCTAATAATCAGCTGTTAGTAATTAGCTAGAGCATTCTTTGTCTCTTATATGATGGCTGGGAAAGTTCTCAGGTTTAGTAGTGTCCCAGTGCACAGAATAAAAGCAAATAGCTGCTTTCAAGGAGTAGCCAAGAATCAAATGAGCAGAGAGTGAGCAGCTGAATTCTCCACTTTGGTACAGAGAGTTAAAATATTGTAATAGCTAAATCTCAAGTAAACAACTATGTTTGCTAGTTTTATCTCGGTGTTTATGAAGCTTTGAGTATGCAGATGACCGTGTCACTCAGAGGAGCAGCTGCATTATTAAGGAACTAGCTAGTATGTTCTCAAAACCAAGAGCTGTCAGGCACAGTTTCTCTTTAACATAGTTCTTTTCCTATGTGGTGTCTTCTCAAGTTTCTTCAAGAAATAAACGTATGTATATGCTCTGTTTACTTTGTTTAGGTTTCAGTCTCCACAGGAATCTCTGATTGATACGTGTTTTCTTGAACAAACATCTTTCACATGCAAAATTTATGTGCAGAACTCTTGACACTATAGAAGAGATTTGTTCTACTCTCACAAGCCCTCCAAGGCATGTAAAAATAGAATCTGGTTATGATAAGGCACAAAACAAGCCACTGAACCAGCATCTGTATATTGGAGTATGTGTGTGTATGTATATGTATATGTATATAACATACATGGTGATTTTTACTCCTTAGTGATATAAATAGTGCTTCATTTCATTCATATTTTGTTTGTCTTCCCTACAGTCCCTGAAAATATTCCTGCTGGTAAATATGGTACACTGCCTGAATGTTGCTGCCACATCTGCATTCTCAGGTATGCTTGCTGACTTCAACATTCTTCTCACAATAAAGACAGTAATTTTGACTGTTTCATTAGTGTAGACTATTTTAAATTAAATGTTTTCCGGTTGAAAAAGCCCAGATTGTTGAAGCGGGATGTGGTCAGTGTGGTAAACACAACAGTTGATAAGGATCCATTGAAAAATCTTGGGTTTCCCTTCAGCAGCTTTAATAATCAGTCTCATTACCTGCACGGCTTCTGTGGGTCTGGCTTTGATATGATGTTGCATACAAGGCTGTTGAAGGGAAGAGAATGTATTTATTTGCTTTTTTTTTAAAAGAAACATTTGTCTTGACTTTATCCATTTTTTTTTTTCCAAAGTTTACATTGTTGAGGGCAGTGCAAATATCACGTTTACTTCCAATTTGGGATAAAATTCCTTTGTTAATGTCTTGAAGATTTGGATTCCAGTTTTTTGACTAACTTTTTTGTCAGCGTAGGAGGTTATTGTTTATTGGTGTATGCAGTAATATAAAAATTGATCCAGTTAGTAGTTACAATAAAACTGCTGTAAATTCTTAATGCATACCTGAATTTTGTCTATAAGAAGGGAAATATGGGTGCTCAGCAGATAACCTTAGTATGCTTTTATTTTCACGCTGAAGTTTGACTGTTGCTGTTTGGAAATTTACATTCTTGCTCTGGATTCACAAACTGCTACTGTTTTGTCTGAAGTATGTTCAATTCCAGGATTATTTTCTTCAGCTGTTTTGGTTGTGCAGGTTTGGCAAAGTCATATATTACTGGATATAATACGTTGCTCATTTTTCAGCAAAAGTTAAACTATCTGCAGTCTAACCAGTCAGCAGTTACTTAATTTTTTCCATCTATGTAACAAAGCCATGAAGAGAGAGTTTGTGCCTAAAAAATGTTACAGCTTTATAAAATCGTAATCCCTGATTGACTCACTGGACAACCAGTTCAGCATCTCTAATGTACTTCAGAATTCACAAATTTTATGGAGATCTTCATCCTAAAATCTTTCTGATAAAGAGCTGAAGCCCAGGATGAAGGAACATTGAAGACTAATGTTGTAATTTTCTATTAAACATGAATTTTAATTTGACAAAAGAGTGCTGTTCTTGGGAGGTGGAATCGGAATTGCATTTCCACATCCGAAGAATTGATCCCCTAAGACTCAGGGATGAAGCAGGCTCTAAGCACTTAGCAAAGCTTACTTTAATCCATTTGCTGTGCCCTTAGAATATTCACTGTAGAAGGGAACTGACAGCCAAGCATACAGTCTGATTTAGGGTATGTGGGGATTACCTCACATGATTCTAATACACTAGGAATACTTCTAATATTCCATCATCTTCTATTAGGGTATCTTTATTTTGATTTTATGGTATAAAAATTTCTGGGGCTCCAAACCCCCCAAAAACTGGTAACTAGACCTTAGGTTCTTTCTGGTGCATTTCTTCATCTGCAGATTTACCCTGCTTAACGTTGTTTTGGCCCCAGCTCTTGCATAGCCAAGTGGCACTATCAGTTTACAGGTTTCACGGGCCTTGACAATACATTACTGCATTACAAGTAATTGTGGTGACTTTTTTGGTTCCTTCTGCTCTACATCCACAGTGGACAGTGTTTGTTTCAGGCATTTTTGTCTTAGCTGGTATATAATTCTCAATATTGTTCAGTTAAAATTGAAGGTCTGAAGAGGACATAACAAAACACACACATTTAATATTCCTATAGGCAGTTTGCCTAAGAATTTATTTTTGTAAAAAACTTGTATTTTTATTGAGACCAAAATGAAACATTTAAAAAATGTTTTTCAATAGAATATATAGGAAATAAATGAAATTTCTGGAAGTTCGGTCTGTGAAAGTGGTCCTGTTATGTTGCACTACTGTACCTTTTAATTGTATAATATTTTGTAAGAATTGTAATAACTTGGGGAATATGGAATAACCAAATCTTTTCAGGCGAACAGTTCTGTGTTTCTTTTGATTTCTACATAGAATTTTTCCAAGGTCAAAGAAGCTCTTGTATTTTCAATACACGTCAGGGACTGTACTCCAGTCTTCATAAATCCAGAGTAATTACAGTTAATGCAGTTAAAAGTATATCTTTGCACAAGATTTTGAAATTGCTAGGCAAGTGGTGATTGGGAAATATGACAAACTACATAATGACTTCTAAAAAAAACAATAAAGGTGTTGAGTCTTGAGAGGTAATACCGTGATGCTCAAATGTCATGCATGTCATAAAGCTTTGCTGAAAAATGATAAGGTCTGGTATTTACAGCTTTCATTAAAAGCTATAATTTTGAGTTGAAACTCTAGACAGAATGAATAGACAGAATAATCTTATCTATAAGACAATTGTTTAAGTTAGTTTTCTGCCTCTTCATTCATTGAAAGAGGAGACTTAAATGAGAAATTACATTTGTTGTAAGAAATGCAAACCTAAGCCTGCAGTTTTCTTTTTTCTTTTTAAAAAAAAAAGAGGGAGGGTGATTTACCTACACAGGCTTTGTATTTCATTTATGCAGTAATTACAATTGACAGGTCCCTTTTCTCATTTACCTCCCAGATGATTCTCCTCTGTGTCTCCCTATCTGCCTCTCTTTCCAGTAAGTTTCAAATTTCTAGGTAGATGGAGACAATAAGCAAGAATGCTATGGCAGAATTAAGTTATGTTAGGCATGATTGTTGTGGCAGCTTCCTGCAAAAGATTCCATTCAGTATTGGGTAAATATCAAATGATAGTCAAGGTCAGGTACAAACTGCCAGGACTACAGCTGTAACAAATGCAGAGGATCAGAAAATTGCTTCATAAAGAAAAGATACATGGGCCTTACTCCAAACCCAAATTCATACCAACAGCAAATTAGAAGAGGGTATTTCAAGAACACTTTCAATAGGCCACAACAACTGAATATAAACTGACATGTCTGAGATTATCTCATTATTTTGCTGTTTATTTTAATTTGATATTATACACACTTGTCTGTAAACATCTAGAATTAAGGAAAAAAAATCTTCTAGATTTTTCTGTTGTTTTCTTTTTTTTTTTTTTTTCTTAAAAGTTTGCAGTTTTCTCTCTCCGTGCTGAAGAATTTTTGTTATTTACACAATGAAAAGTTATTTGTGGAAAAAAAGAATATGCTGAGCCACAAAGGCTGTGAAAGATGGCTCTTCCTTCTAGGAAACCTAATTCTGACATGGTGGAGATAATTTGTGAAGATGTTTGTCTTTCTGTCTCTGAAGGATTGTATGACTGGTATGAAGATGAACCCTACCTGCATCTGAAGAAATTAATTTTACCAGGCACAGTGTGCTTCATTGATAGAATTAGTCTTAAGTAAGGAAAAACAAGGATCAGTAATTCAATGACTGGAATATATCTTAAGTGGAAATATAAAAAGGACAGTGGAGACAGAAGTTGCTTTTTCAAGTTGATTGAGAATTGAATTCTCAACTCTTTGTGTCAGTGTAATGTGGCTATATCTCAGAGACATCAAACCAGTTTGTTTGGGCTCTGTCAATTACAGAGGAATATACAGCAGGCAGATACGTAAGTAATTACCACCTAATTAAAAATTTACTGTGGCAAAAGAGGAAGGTTTACTGCAGCGGTGAAATGCAACTATTTTTGTAGGCTCTTTGTAAACTTTACTCTTCGTATTATCTATAAAATTCATTTGAATTTGCATGTCTAATGACCATATGTATCCAGAACTGTCACGCATGGGCTACAAATAGCAAATAAAGGCAAGGTAACCTCATTTTACTGGCAAGAACAGTGCTGTGCAAAAATGCTTTAACTTCCTCTGCTGACTTGTGCATTAGGAACAAAATGACTGTAAATTTACTCCAGTGACATTGTTGAATGAACTGAGTCTTCGCGTAAAGAATCATGAGCCAGCATTCAAGTTATGCTCAAGGTCAATTCATTTACATTCGGTAATTAAAAAAAGGCATATTGAAATGTGGTGAATCCTGAGTAGGATGCATGAAAGCTCATTTATCAAGCTATTATGGAGAATATTTTATGCTATTAACGACTTTCCTTCAGACATGCTTATGCACTTGGCCTTCATGTCCTCTTAAATTTCTCTGCCTTGTAAGTTTGACTGTCTTATTAAAAACACTGCTTAAAATTCCACTGTCAACAACATGCAGATATTCAATGCTCTGGCCTTCCCACAGGAAACTTTACATGTAACGCATCATTATTTAATCTCTTGCATAAGCTTGGGTTAGATGATCTGATCCAGGTGTCTACTTTTAGTATTTTGCTCAGTTAACCGTACTATTTAAACATTCAACTACAAGATTAGCTCTTTTTTTTTTCTCCATTTTACAGGACACCATTTAGGATATAAGCTAGAGAAATTCGTAACTCTGGGTTGTGACATGTTCCTTACCTAGCAGTCAAAGATACATAGCAGGATGTGGGTCTAAAGTCCTTAGAATTTTCTGCAAGATTTTTTTCTAAAATCTTCTCCCACTACTGCGACATAGGAGCTACATGGGGACAGGAATTGTACTTTACACTGATACTCCTCTGAGAATGGTGCAATCGATATTGTCTCTTTCCCTAAACTTTGAAATCTCAGTGGTTATGTTGCTCATCACTACCATGTTCTTTTAAAAGTATGATATTAGAATATGTAAATATTTTGTGAATTCCCAGACAACAAGGGATTATCTTAGCTGGAGTCCAGTCAAGTTGGGGGATTTCTTTCCCGTAACCCAGAACTATCTCTGGGTACACTTAGTTTTAGCTGTACTGATGATTTTAAAGAGAGTTGTCTTTTAAAATGCCTGGTCAATTTAGTTTTTTATTCACTGAAGTTTGTCCCAGACACAGCTTGCTTTCTTTGCAACAAATTCCACAAACATTAAAATGTTATATTTTCCAGTAAGGAATTAATTTACTGCAGAGCATGCATTATGCAAACACACTGGCAGCCAATACAGCCCTGTATGCAGCCAAGAGAGGATCGGAAAGGTTATTTCAGAAAAAGCAATGAATCTCAGGACCTTCTATCTATCATTTAGATTTGCAATATAAGTTGAGTTACCTTGAAGAGACAGGGGTGAACTCCAGGAAAGCAGAAGCAGATTAGTGAAAGGCCAACGCATCCCTAACCCATTTTTTTCCTTTTTTTTTGTGAAATGGCTTATCAGCATCTCAACAATTGTAGTGGTGTTTAGGATTTTATTTTCCCTCTCTAAATCGTATAGTAGTGATTTGTCTCTCTTAATGATCTAAAAATGGCTTGTCCTTAATGATTACAACTGTTTGTGGAATTTTGCAGTGGTCCGGTTTCAGCCTCTGCATAAAGGGAGATGTACTCCAGATTGATCGTGTACCATTTCAGAACTGCTAATGAGGTGATTAATAAAGACTTGCAGAGAACCTGAATGTATTTTGAATACCACAGATGGGTTTTGAGTCATCAGTACCCCACTAGAAGTATTATTAATTTATGCATTTAAATTAGTTTTAAAAATATTTGTGTGATCAGATAGCTACATGGTTTTTCATACTGTGCGTGTATTTGCTAAATTGTTTTAAAAAAGTAAACTGCCATTCAAGATTTACGTGGAAGTGTAGTCTTTATTATTTTGACAGTAAATCTAAAAATATTTCTGCCTGAACATAATTAAACAATGTTGACTCTGTCGTTCCTTTTTTCCTCCATGAATAACTCTTGGCAGCCCAGTTTCAGCTGTGTTTGAAAGTATGGAAGTGTGAAAAATACTAAGCAGCTCAGTAATGTCCCAGCAGCACCACTGTGTGCTAGAAGATATTTCCTTGATATGGCAGCCACCAAAACCAGCAGATGATTGATGTGAATTTTGGCTAGCTTGGTAGCTTAAAAGTATTATTAGCAGAATTTTCCATCCATGGAGATAAACCAGCTGGTGTTCATGCATAAGCAGAGAAACTGTGCCTCAGTCTAGGTTTGGTTTCTAAAGGAACTGAGAAAATGTGAGTTCAGGATGTGGTTTCACCATAACCCCATTAAGTATGCTGTCATCCCCAGGACGCTTCATGTTCTGTTTTGGAACAGTGGTTTAATTTTGTTTTTCTGGATTTCATCTGTGTTATGTTTTTCTTTTGATTGCTTTTTCTACCTTTGCTCTCATTTGCTGGTTTTGCCTTTGACAGCTTATCCTATCTAGTTATCCTGTTTGCTGTTTGAAAATACTGTGAGTCTAGCAAAAGAAAAAGCAGGAAGTGAAATGGAATAAATATGTCAGTTAGACTTGTTTTCATCTCAGCTGTTTGACCCGTGTACTGCATTTGATCAGCCCTAGAATCACAGAAAGCCATGCAAGCCCAGATTGCAGCAATTTTCATTTTATCTGTATTTTAGACTTAGGTGATGATCATAACTGAGAAATACGTGCACAGCAAAACAAACCAAGCACAAACCTCATGCATAGAAAATCCCATTCAGTCATTAATAATGGTGGCTTAATCATGCCTGACCATTGTTAGTGCTTCAAGCATACTGAAAGAATTGAAGGAGTTCTTGGATAGTTAGATTTGCATATCTTACTCTAAATCCTTGGCAGGGATGAAACCATTTGGGGAACATGTGTGTAATACAAAACCTATTTTTTTTTTTTAAAAGGCAATCTAATTATTTTTTACATATAGATCTAAAAGTGTTGTCACTACGGTATGAACAGATAGTTTTGTGCCTGGAAACATAGTTGTATTTTGAAGTTTAAGTGAAATGTTTATGACAGAGGATGAGGATAAAAACCGTTTGCTCTGGAAAAGGATAGACATTTGTAATAGGTTGTGTTTACTTGGAACATGACTGCTCTCTGAAGAGGCTGGCTTTTGATGGTATGTATACTGGTATTAATTGCTTTTATGGCATTGAAAGATTTTCAGTAAATTTTCATTTATTGTTACAAGGAATAAATATTTCTCTTCTTCTGCACATCAGCCAACAAAAAATTGAGAGAATCCATGTATCTTGCAATATAACAGGAGTTCTAAATGTATCTCTTAGTGGCAGGTGTTACAACGTTCTTTAGGAACATAATTGCTTCTGCTGCCCTTAGATGCTACTCCAGTGAGAGCTGCCCTGGGAAGAAGATAGAAAAAGAACCTCTTTTTGAGGGTGAGCTTGTTTTGCTTGACTAATGCCAGATGCTGTATCTGAACCCATAGTGCGGAACTTAATTGTCTTGCTTTGTTGTTTCATTTCACAAATCCAAACTCATTTCCGGCAATATTCTGCTTTCGTGTAAACACTGTTTGTATATGCAGAACTAAAAGTAACTTTCATGGATGTTCTATATGCTGCTTCATTGTTCTTACCTAGATGCATTGGAGAATGTAACAAACATTCTGGTTTCAGATAACATTGTACCTTTTCAGCCTCAAAAAAGTCATTCACCTGATGAAAATCCATAGGTGACCAGGTTTCACTTTTTTGTTGCTTGGTATCCAATGAGTGGGAATTCAGTATTTCTCCAAAAATGAAAAGTAACTTTTTACAGTATGTACACTTAGAAACGTAATTCCAGCAAGAAAGTTTGGGAGTACAGCAGTTCTTATGAAAGAAAAGAAAGAAGATTAAATCTCCAGAAAAAGACAGACCTTTCACTGAACTTGCTGAATCCAAATAATGTGTTGGTCTCTTCCCAGGCTTGGTTGTAGTTGTGTTATTGGATATCTTGAGCAGGCATCAAGGGATGACATGCCACAAAACTCTATAACTCAGTCAGTACTTCAGTTGAGGTAAATTTTACCTATTATTTCTTTGCAGTTAGGAAAATAATTTACATCATTTGGAAAGCTGTATTTTTCCAAAGCATTGCTTTTGTAGGAACTGAATTTCAAACTGTAACATCTTCAGTAAATTCTTGTGTTAATATCAGTACATACTGATTTTGCAATTTGTGGTTTAATAGGAATTGCAAAATGTTTTGATTCTTAGTCTAGTATATTTTCAGTTCAAAGGAAATTGGTGTTTTATTGTTCTATATCAGGTCAGCATTGTTCTCTAAGTATATTTTCCAAGTACTTCCCTACTGCTACTTAGACAATACTAAAGGTTTCCTCATTGTGGTGCATTATGGCAAGGCTTTTGAAGCCACAAAGGGGCAAGCTAGCACTTAACTCCTATTGACAATGTAATGTCGTTTGTGTTTTAAAATCTCCTCCTTAATGTTTTACCTCCATGTCACAGAAATCTTGTTGTAATATTTTATTAATTTAACTATATAAGGTTTGTGACTCTATTAATTTTTCTTTCAGAAGAGTGCTCTCTTTTGTTTGATGAGTGCGAGGAGTATGTATTTGTTTTAGCTGCATGATATTAATGAAAGACTGGAAGATACTTGTAACTGCTTTCAGTCGTTTGAAGTGAACAACAGTCTTTTAAATAAATGCAAAATAATATTTTGGGCAGTATTTTAGACTGGTTTACCCGACTCTAGCAATGTGTGTTACCGTTTAATAGGATAAGTACCAGAGCTTTAGGGCTCTACATACTTATGTGTATTAACAGAATTCCACTGGTAATAGTGGATTTCTGTCAGAAATTCATCCTTTCTCAATGGCAGATGCAGAGGTGAATTTCTAAGATGAATGTCTTTTTCATGTTTCTAGCATGCCAACAAACACCCTATGAATGTGGTCAGAACCATTCAAATATGTTACATAGATACATTTCTATCTTTGAGCTTTTGCTGAACCACTGATTTGTAGAGCTTGTAATTGCTGTGTCAATCAACTGCCTAGGTTTATGATCTTACAGTGCATCCTTGCCACTGACGTAAGAAGGAGATGGAGATAGATATCCAGTGCCATTGTTTTGACAGATTTTCAGTGTTTAAGGTCCATTTTCTTGATTTTGCTATAAAGTGTAGCCTGAAGAGATCTTCAATGTTGTGTGATTGTCATTGTAATTGTTACAGGGTTCCATGGCATTCATTTATCTTACTCAATGCACTTTGTTTTCCTTAAAAAACAAGGAAATGAAAAAAAGTAAAGCTATAAAAGTATATGTATGTTTCCATAATGTAATGTTACATGATATCTTTTTATGTCAGCAGAATATTGGAGTGCATTCTCATTGGGCTGCCAGTGTGGGTGTCTTAAGTATACCCAAATTACTGTCTTCATTTTAAACTCTGTTGGAGTAGCATTTCCTATATAATCTTTTTGACCAGCTTTGATCCTAGAGGGCTGTGATGAAGCTACTCATCAGTTTTTTGATTCATCTATGTTTCGGAAAGAGAGATTTATTATAGTAGCACCCGCTTGTGCCGCTGATAAGTAAAAGGCTGTCAGCATTTTCATTATATAGCTATAGTCTTGTAAGGGAGAATCCCTCCCCATCTGACACTTTGGATTATTTGTGAATGACTAAGGCACTCTGAAGAACTTGCCACTTAGGCTAAAATTGACTGGAAACAGCATTCCCATGAACCACTCCAGCCATCACTGCTGTGAGAAAAGCATTCCCTGTCAATCTTTTCTCTTAGGAAAAACAGAATAAATCAATACATCAGGAGCAGACCCCCAACATATATNGGGGGGGGGGGAGGGTAGTGGTGTGTGGGGTGTGTGGGGAAGGTAATCTGTGCTGTAGATAAATAGATTTGAAAACCCAGCAAAATAAGATATAGGTTCATCACTTTTAGAAGTTCAGCCTCATATAACTTCCTTCTAAACCTATAGAAATAATCTGTTGCCTAGAAATGAATATGTTCCTTATTTTTGGCATGTTCTCTGTTAACAATATATTCTTTGTCTGCTTTTAAAAATCTGATTTTCCAAAATACACATAACCCCTTTGCTCAACCTAAGAGCTAAGTGCAGTTAATCTGTAGGCAATCTATGATTGCAGCTGGTCATTAGCATACATGAAAAACCCAGTTCACAGAGTGTAGGTGATTCTTCACATTGTTCAGATCCCATGCATTTACCACATCATATTCTAAAACAAAACATTTACAGGATATCTAAAATTATCAGCAATTCTTTTTGCAAGAATCTGAAAAATTGAAGCGTGGCCTACCAGAATGAAACTCTTTCTTTCTATAATGAGATATGTTGGTGGCTTTCTGTGCCTTTCTAGAAGCCCAAGGTGAATCCATGGCTCCTTGGGACTGCTTACGCGGCTTACTCCAGGAACAGCTGCTCACTGTTGCAGGCAAGGCTCTAATATGCTACTTTATTTGAAAATTTGTGTATGCTTTATAAAAAGGAGATATAGCACACCGGCAGATGTTATAAATATTACTGCATAACAATAATTCAGTTTCTTTTCTTTTAAAGACTCTTGAAGTAATACATTATTTTTACTTGGCTGTCAGTTCTTTTTACATTTATAGAAGTGAGATGGCAGGGTGGGAAATAGGATTGTATTAGACCTCTACTTGCATTTATGTGTTTGTGAAAGACCGTATGTATGGTTTATAAATTCTGTTAAATCAAATTCCTACCACTTATCAGGACATAAATTTATTTAGTTTCTATCTAGTCTCTTTGACTTGCTTAAATAGACTTCTTCCCCCTCTTCATTTATTTTATCATTTTCCCTGTTGACAAATGTGCCATCAGAAATAGCGGCTTCTCATCAATTTCCTCCAGCCTGTAAATTAGCTCTTTTAATAAGCAGCTTACAATTGGCATTTTTAGGGGAAGCCGAATAGTGGTGTTTTACAACTGGGGGGAAGAATGAACCACTGTGTGTTCTGTCACATTGCTCCAGTTCTTGGTGGTCTTGGCTGTTAGAAGGCAAAGGCAGAACTACTGATGTGAGTTCTAGAAAAAGCAAATATAACTTGCTTTCATGTTACTGTTCATCAGAAGGGAGAGAAGTAGAGGCCCTTGCCTTTGGACACGTAGACTAAAGTCATGAACTACATAATTTGCTTAGTTGTCTTTGATCTGGAAGTTGTGTTTTTCTGCTGAACCACATCAGCTCTTTGGTAAACCTCTGGATTTTCAGCATAAGACAGAAAATTTTCTTCTAAAAACCATACCCATCCTCCCATCTCCCAGGAGGCATGAAGATTGTAGTGGATTAGCAAGGGCATATTTAGCCATATAGACTGTTAAATCAAAGTATGATATTGCATATGTTCTAAAACAATTGTTTTCTTGTATTGTAATACAGTGTTCTAACAGAAGACAATGAGTAT
Source organism: Thinocorus orbignyianus (assembly GCA_013400375.1). Lineage (NCBI taxonomy): Eukaryota > Metazoa > Chordata > Aves > Ciconiiformes > Thinocoridae > Thinocorus > Thinocorus orbignyianus. The sequence goes on along the minus strand of VXBW01008446.1, from coordinate 3,351,291 downwards.
TTTAACATAAAATAAAAAAAAAGCAGTTATAACCACATGCACATTTGGAACTACCCAGTACAGAGAAAAATCACTAATTTAGTGCAGTTTGGTACTCACGACCGTTAAAATCAGAGGAGACAGGAGATGGCATGCACACAAGTCAGTTGGGAGAAGTAAGATATTACAGACTTGGTTGAATGTAATGTTTTTACTTCTCTTATGAAGATCCCTTATTACCAGCTGGCTGGGCTTAATTATAGTTTTTGAATTTTGCTGAACTTCAAAGACTGGGAGGTGCTTTCAGATCTGATATGTAAAAATGAGAAATGATGTTGAAAGTTATTCTCAGCTAGACAGAACACAGTTACTGTCTTATTATTGCAGTGTAATATATCATCAAAGAACAGATAAACAAACCTCTTCTGATTAGTTTCCACCTCATTTATCTAGTTTGTACAAATTAACTATTGTCCTTGGCATCTAGAGGTGAAACAGTCAAATTCTATTACTTACAGGCAATAATGATGATACTCTATTGATAGAATAAATGTGCGTTTGTAGAATAAATGTGCTTTGGCACATCACAAGTACTGTTTTACATATGTGGTTTTGCTACGTGTGAAATACTTCGTGATCATGCTCTCCTTTCTCCTCTCCTGGATCTGTTGTACTTTGTTGTTTTAGGATAGAAATATACACAACTTAAGTTACAGAATTGCTTTTACATAGTTGTAAGCTACCTCTGACCAGAATAAAACATCTGCTAATCAGACAAGACCCCATGACACACTAATTGAGTGGAATAAGGGGCATATTCTGTCAAATTTAAACTACTAGAAGGTATTCTAGTAAGGTATGGTTAACCATGCCTGTGGGCTATATGCTGATTATGCATTGGTAGCTCTTGACCTGATGTTTATGTTTTGGCCACCATGATGGTGCCACTGGCTCTGTGTTGGTATTGATGCTGACTCGAGGGCAGAGTGCCCAGCTCTGAACCACCTCATACATCACACTGTCTCACTCTCCTCCTCCCAACAGTGCTCTTTCTTTAGTACCTTTCTGAAGTACTTTAATTTATGGAGAAAGCTTTTGGGTGTGCCTGTCTTATGACTATCAAAGATTGAGTTTCCATCAGGTGCTACAAGTGATTTGAACAAATGCTTACCTTGAATTCTATAAACCTTTTTTTCTTAATAAATTTAAATGTATATTTATATGCCAAAACAGTTTATAATGTGCATAATTTTGTAACTGATACGATGCATAGGGAACGTTTTGGAGATATGGCCACAGCATCTCTGACTCAGTAGACAGTATTGTGAACACAACAGATTAGTCATTGCTTTGTATTACCTAGTAATTTTAAAAAAATAATCCTGTACTGGAATGGAATCCAGAAGAATAAAGCTGTTGCTTTTACCCTAAGCAGGGAGTGATATATGTGAATTTCAAAGAAATGCTGCCAGCATTGCTTCAGAATAGCCAGAACTAATCCTTGAAATACAATGGCCTAAAGGAGCTGCTATATAGCTGGGAGATTTCAGCATGGTCAGACATATTTCGGCTACTGTGCATTTAGCAAGGACAGTCACTTTCACTAGCGTGTGAAACAGAAGATTTAGAAAAATCTAAGATCAGTTTCTTGTGTTAAAACTTGAAGTCTATTGCAAAAAATACTTTTAGCAACAAAATATAATGAACGGCTGGAGATAGAATGTGTATTTTGCATATTCTGTACAACTTTTGAGTATAATTTATGCTTCATTTTATTGTAGTCTGGAGTATGTGTATTTGAGCATGCCTATATAGTACAGGAAAACTAATGAATTTTTTTAGTGCTGAAGAAACTGCTATAAAAGCAGTGTATTTTACAGATTCAATCCTCCTCCAAATTTATTCAGCCTTTTCGAAGTGATTAAATGTAAGTTGGATAGAAGGAGATACTTACCATAATTTCATTGACAGTATTTGCCTGTAAAGGGAGATTTGGGTTTACAAGAACTGATGATTTGTATTACCTGTTATCTAGATTTTGTTTGTAGGCTGTTTTTTAACTCTGAAAATTGTCTTTTTCTCTCTCTGAAATAAGGGATATGAGAAATGACAAAAGAACATACCTGGTGCAGTTCTGTACCTCCCAGGTCCAGACAGGGAAGGGCATGAGGAATGGCAGGTTGTGGTCAGTCCATAACAACTCCTTTCTGCTGCTCCCACCTCCTCACACTTCTCTGCTTCGATGTGGCTATTCTCTACAGGCCACAGTTCTGTTGGAAAATGTTTATCTCCTCCAGCATGGGCTGTCCATGGGCTTCAGGGTGGGAATCTGCTCCTCTGAGATCTCCCCACAGGCTGCAGGGGAATCCCTTGGGGCATCTCCTCCAACTTAGATGCTCCCAGAGCTTTTCCTTGCGCCTTCCCTCACACATTCCCTCACGCTTTCTTCATGCCTTCCCTCACGCTTTCCTCATCTCACCTTCCCTCCTACCTTTTCCTCCTGCCTTCCCTCATGCTCTTCCTCACGCCTTCCCTCACACCTCACGCTCTTCCTCATGCCTTCCCTCAGCTTTTCCTCATGCCTTCCCTCATGTCTCACTTTCTTCCTCACGCTCTTCCCTCACGCTCTTCCCTCACGCTCTTCCCTCACGCTCTTCCCTGGCTGCCGGGCAGTGTTTTGGCCTCTTTTGCCCATTCCCAGGGGCACCCCTAGCCCCGCCGAGGGCTCAGCTGTGCCCTGCGCTGGGGCCGTTCGAACCGTCGGGAACAAGCTCTGGGCAGCCACGGCTGCTCCTCAGAGACCTCTCTGCCAGCTCCAGGGCATGGGCAACCAGCACAATTTGCTTCAGGATAGACAGGCACATATAGTGTGTGCATTGGTATATATTTGCCCATTTATATGTACACCTTAAGCTTGCTGCGGGAAGAGAACAGATCTCAAGATGGGTTGCAGAATTCAACCAAGAAACAAGCATTCGGGCTGGTTGCTGCTGAGGGCTTGGCTGCTGTGGCATATTTAAAGATCACTCAGGTATGTGCGCGATTAAACGACGCTTAGTATAGATGAGCTGTCAGAGTTTTTCTGTCCCTCTTAGTTTATAGTATTTAAGTATACATTAGGGAAGATTGAGCACAGACTGACTTCCTGGACGTTCAACCAAGTGATCAATACTTGCTATAAATTGCTTTGTGGTTTGTTTCCTCTCACAAATTCCTGACAGTAGTTTAGGACTCACTTGCCTTTCTCTTGAGTAGGAAAAAAATAATAATAAAAAAAAAGACAAAGGAAAAAGAAAAGATTTACATGGCAAGTCAGCTGCAGTCACATTTCTTATCTGTACCATAGTTCCAGAGAAGGGGACTTGCAGGGCTCAACCTGTGCAGATAGCTGTTTGTGAATCCTTCTGGGATAAGCCTCTGGAATTCCACAATGCCCTTTGTGTTACTAACTTTACCAAATGTTAGAGTTATCCTCTCTCCTGTTGCATGGAAAGCTTTTCACTGGAGGGTGATGCTGGTGGTGATTTGCTAAGAAAACTGGTGTTCTGCAAGACTGGAGGCGTCTGGTCCCGGGGGCTTTGCTCTTGCTGCAGCCTTCCAGGGCTGCACAGAATAGGATAGTGCTAGATGGCGTTTCTTATTATCATGTTTTTTCCTCTGCTGTTAAGCTAGATTTTGTCTTTATTGATGTTTATTCTGTTCTCAAGTTGCTCTCAGAAAGAGGAGGTAAAAGTATAGCCAGAAGTTGGCAGTAGTGAACATCTGAAAGGACAGCAGTGAATGTCAGAGCTGAAGGCTGGTACAAATAACAGCAGCTTTTTCTAGCGGTCTGTTTGCATATGTTAGATTATTAATCATTCAACTATAAAACAGTTTATGCATTAATAAATGTTTTGTCTTAACAATCTGATCTCAGAAAACTATAGTAACTGCAACAGATGATCAAGGATCTACTGTTTGTTTAATTCTTTTTTTTAGTATATTTCTGGTGAGTGTTACTAGAAAAAGCCTGGTTAGTCAAGTCAAATGAGTGCTGACATACCTGACACAGCAAATTGGAAAAATTCCTGTGGCCATTAGCTGAAACAGTAAATGGAAACAGAACAGCTTCTACATATTTATAAGGAAAAGCAAATGCTGTTTGGCTGGCTATAATCTTTCACAGCCAGTTGCTTTATTTTGTAATTACAGCATGTCCTTGTCTTATGGTAACCTCTAGGGCAGCCAGCCCTTGATAGTCCCCTGATCCAGCCCTCCTGACTGTCCTAGGAATGGACTCCTAGAACAAGGGTTACTCTGTGCCATTTTGCTAAAGAAAATTACCAGTAAATGCTAGGAGCTGGACCAATACATTCTGGAACAAACTGTTTAGCCCTGCCCTAGGTAGGACAATTCTGATCCTAGTACTCGGTAACTTGACAGGAGGAGGCTTCAAATGGAGAAAACTTCACTATGCAGTTTTAGAAAAGCTAAGAATGCCTTTGTTTTTTATTTCTTCTGAAGTAACTGTCATCTGTGATAAAAAGGTACAGAATCCAGTCGTGGTGATACTTTTTCTCAAGACATGTTTTTTACAGTCTATCAGAGATTATCAAATAAACACATGACCTGGACATTGATTCAGTGATTTAGCAATGCAGGAGCTCTGTTCTTCCACTATGTGGAAGGGCTTTCAAGAGAAATGTGAAACTGAACTGTATTTTCAAACCACTTGGATGCAGGCGAGAAAGTAGTAAACCCTGTAGGAAAGGCTTCTGAACACGGGGTTTTTACACTTTAGAATCCGTTGGTGTCAAGGTCGAGTTTAAAGTCTCAGTTCTGCTCTGAGGCCCGACTTGTCATCCTTTTTCTAACCGAAAGCAGTGATTCTGCAGCCTTCCAAAGAAAAAGGAATGTGCTGGGAACCTATGGGCCATGATGATCCCTTCTTTTCCCTTCCTTCTTTAAACATGAAGAATTCAAAATATGTTGGCCTTGACACCTGAAGTATTGGAGACAGATCTGACATGGTAGCAGACATTCATATAGCCTCTTGGTCAAAAACTGTGCGTGGGTTTCTGTCACTAACATACATGACTTGGCCAACTCTCTTAGCTGCAGGCAAGTACTTGCACTGATTATATGCCCTGTGATATTATTATGGGTGGATAAAAGGTATATTTTATGACCTTAGATTGCAGAATAGGTAAAATAATTTTCTTTGTTGTATCTGAGTTTTGTTCTTATGAATAGTTAAATTTCTGTGAATGTGCTTTTAATTCAGCAGGCTGTGAAAAATACTGTTGGCTTCCATTCATTTTTGTCAAAATCTAACCAAATAATGTGAAATGGAGGAAGTGATTAAATACAGACACTTTATTTTTTCAGTGGAAAATACATTTGTGCTGTCACTAATTGGATGGGACTGTGACATCGCCCGTGGTAAATACATTAATTGTGACAAGGAGGATACAATTTTTATTTGCTCTCTTATCACTTCAGATTGTAGCTGTGGGAGCTGTGCAAGTGAATTTGCTAAGGATAACTCGAAATCAAAGTCTGTGATGCTGACTGCAAATGATTCCACAGAACATGAATAAACTGGCTAGGTGGTGATGTCTTGGTTTGTAGGTTGAGCAGCAGACGACACCAGTAGCTGCTGAAGACTGCAACAGAAGTTGCAATTACTTGCAGAGTATATGAACTTGAAACACATAGATGCTCTGCATCTTAAGATCCTTATTTTTGTTTGCTGACTTCATCGGTTTAAAATAGTTCAGGGCATAAACTGGCATTTGAAGTCTTAGTGTGATTTATGTCATTTATATAGCAGGGGTGCTCTGGTGGGCAGCTAAACTGCTCCACAGGTGTCACTAATGTGACCCTGATCTCTGTGCAGCTCTTTGAATTGCAAATAGATAGTTTAGAGCAGAAAATCAATAATGTGATACTAAGGCAACTCATTAACTGCATAACATAATGAGTTCGAACAGTCAGATTTAGGAGTCTCGAGCAATAGCAGTCCCTCTGGTGAGTCGTTCTGTCCTAGGCTTTGTCTCTGGACTCTGCATACTAAATGTCAGTAGCTGTCTGAGCAGTTTCCTAAGAAAACCTTCTGACTGCTGGAAATCTATGGTTGTTTCTTCTCAGTGTCCGTGCTTTTTCACCCAGTTCTTAGCCCACAAGCTATAGTAGAATTTCTTAAGAGATTTGTTTGCCTGAAAACCTTATTAGGCATGGAGAGCAAGGGTTTTCAATTCTTGGTCTTATGAACAGCTTTTACAGACATAGAAACAAATAGAAAAGGGTAATTCAAGTCTCTTTCCCCTTCTGATTTTGAAATGAACCTGATCATTTTGCTGACTATTTTTGTGTCTGCATTTCTACTTTCTTCCCCTGATGTATAGTAGTAAAAATGGAATATTAATACAGTTTAAGCAACCTGATTGTTAATTGCATACTTCTTGTGTTTTTTATTGTGGAGATCGTATCAAATTTAGTGAAAAAGTGAGGGGCTTATATCCACTATGGTTTTTCTTTCTGAAAAGCTGTTCTAAATTCAATAGCATGTTCTTTTTGTCGTATTGCTTCCTATTTGGCTGCATGATGTGGAGGTCAAAATACATGCCTTTGATTTATGTGGCAATGTAAAGAACAGCTACAAATGCCACGAGGCAGACAGTTTGAGTCTGTCCAATTGCTAAGTGTTTCACTGTGAAAAATGATTCCTTGTTCTTTGGATCACAGAGATTGTACAATTACAATTTTAATCAATCCAACGCAAGATTCATCGGTTCCTACCGTGCAGAGCACATAGTCACAGTCCAATAAATCTGCTTCTGATGTGCAGATCCAGACTCCTGGAGCCTCTAGGGACTGTATACAAACGATGGGCATTGCCTATGTATTTGCGTGGTGTCAGGCACAGGGGATGTGTGTGGGTGCTGATAATGTTCTGAATTCTGCGATTGAACTGGTGGATGCAGGAGATGATACTTTCTCCTTTTTCTAGTTTTTGTCTTTCTCAAAGTGAGATTTTGGTGCTCTAGAATTCTTCTGTTGAAATTTAACTCTGGGTAAATAAGATCTTCATGTTCCCAGGGCTGATAAGGCATTACAACATGAATAAGAGCCTGTCTGACCCGGTCCCTTTTGAAAAAGCGCAGAACTATCTAGTCATGGGAAGTGAACCATGTGGTGGATAATTTCAAGATACATCCAGTTAGGCAACAGGAATGGTGAGAGTGAAGCTCTCCATGATACCTAGAAAGTAAGTAAGTTTACCAGAATGGTAAGTATTGGTCTGAAATAGAATTGAATTGCATCCATACATCCCCAAAAGAAGAACTCTTGGACCTTTTTTCCCTGAAAAGCAGTTTTAGGTCTGAGGAAAGTGAAATCTGCAGGGAGGGATATGTCCTTTGAAATCTCTCTGAAGAATTTAGACAAAGGGTAACATACTCCATACGTGATCCATGCAAGTTTGTTAACAACTGTTGCCTAGATTCTCTGCAGATTTTATCTTAATTGAACATGATTAGGACTGGTCCCACTTGATGGATTTGCACCTACACCATCCCAGGACTAAGAGATAATAGACATGCTCCAACATGCAGAAGGAAGTTAGCAGAAAAGCAGCTCTTTGCTCCTGTATCCAAATTTATTGCCTGGCATAGCACCTGAGAGTAGATTGAGTGTCTGTCCTGAGCTGAGAGTCTGGAGGAAACAGGAGAGAACTGCCTGAGCTGTACGTGAAGGAATGGCAAGAGAAGATAAACAGGCAGTAACCTACTGGTGAAGGAACAGGCAGACAAGAACATGAACCTGAAGAATTTGATGGGCAACAAGACAGATAACAGCGTGGAATGAGTAAACCCAAGTATCTTGTGGAAGGAAATATTACCAGGACATGAAGAAATCCAAGACAGAAATAGTGCTGAAAAGAAGAGGGCAGGGTTCATAGGAGCAGTGGGGTGTACAGAGAGTAGCCAGGTCATAGGAAAAAGAAGAATGGGACACAAAGAAGTAGGTTATGCCGTTCCTGGCATTTCCATAGTTGAAGCTGAGGGGTTTTAAACCACGGTGTTCTTCTGATACAGTGTGGGTCCAATTCTCTTCTGGCTTTCCTTTTAATCTTTAGCTTTTTACTAACTGAGGAAATAAGAAATCACTTCAGAAAAGTTAGTGCAAAAATACCAACTGAAAAAGTAATTTAGAAAATTAGTAAGATATCAAACATTTCATTTAATTATGTTTATCTGTCTTTTAAAATATTTGTTAATTTAAAACAAGAAAGCAAGCAAGAAGCCACGATTTATGACTGACAAAATATGACATCTTTTTTAAAATCTTTTTTGGTAGCCTGAGAAGAGTTACAGCAAAACTAACTGAAAGAGAAGTGATTTTGAAGATACTTTCAGAAGATTATTTTCTGTCCACTTGTAGATCTTTCTAAAACATAGTACTACACAATGTTATATAGTGAAGGCTTTGCTATGTAACAGCAGATGACATGATAAAGATAAGAAACGATAACAAGAAAAGGATTTTAAGTAAATGTTTTGGCCTCTTGTGGATAAATAGTGTCATTTTAAAAGGACTGTGAACACAGCATTTNTTTTATAGTGAGCATGATGCGGATGGGATGGAATACCCCTGTTGGTCAGTTTTTGGGTCAATTGTCCTGTCCGCTCCTCCTTGCAGGTGGGACCCTTCGATGATTCCGCTTCCAACCCTCCAACGGGCAGAATAACAAAATTACCTGACCTTGGTTGTTCCAGCAATGAGGATAAACAAGGGCCTGTCTGCATACCATTCCTTGATATAATTGGGTCTTATCACTGTGAGACGAAACAGTTTCTCTGAGCAGTGTGCTGTTAATTTCAGAGTTTAGTTGGTTAGAAGAGGCCCAGCTAAGAAAGTGAAATTGTGAAACAGAAAATTGGTTCATTTTACCCCAAACCAGGACACAGATTAAGAATCTCTTGTCTATAGGGAAGTGTATAGAACTCTTTTTAGGAAATAGCATTACACTTACATCCAAACATTTCCTTTCACAGTTTGTGCAGAGATTTCTGCATTCTGCTTAGCAGCAGCTGCTTTCTCTGGTGCTGGTCTACAGGTGCACTGTTTCAAAAATATTTTTGATCATTCAGAATGAATGCAAAATATTTTCATAACTCTACACTTCTTGTGCTCAAAACCATGTTTACATTCATTAATTTATTCTCTTCAAATCTGGGGGGGGTGGGGTGGTAGATGATGCACATATATGTGGTCAGTGGTGTTTGTGACAAATAAATAAAGAACAGTTTAGACCCTAAAGGAACAGACCCAATATTAATATGAGGATGCATTTCACTTCACAGTTTGCTTTCCAGGCTACATTCACTGATGTTCCTGTGCAGTGCTGTTACTCTGCCTGCTGACTTGGTCTTTTGGAGTTAGTCCAGGGAAACAAAGACTTCAAACAAGTAAGCAAGGTTTTAGCACTGGGTTGTTTTATTTTGAGGAACCTTTCAGCCATACTCTCAAAAAAGGAGGTAGGATTAGTTATTAAATAAATTATGATTCTGCTGCATAATAAATTTCCTTATACTGTTACTCTTCTTTCTTACTCTTCTAAGTAACCTGCTCATGTCATCACTGAGCAATATTTTCCAAAGATCTAAGTCTTCTTAAAAAGCCAAGTTCAATCAGGAGAGAAGCATATTCTTGCCAGTGGGAAGGAGGCACTGAGAGCTGGGGATTACAGCCTCATAAATGACTCTGAGTCAGACCTCTGAGTGAGGCAACTCACTTTAGTCAGGCCTTGGAGATGATGGTACTTCACTGTGTTTCTGTAAGGATTAGGTAGTTTTCATAAGTTGTTTTGAACGTGGAAGGTACCGTAAGAGCTGAGAAGCCAGGCTTTTGATTATCCACCAAGAGTTCAGTGCAAGATTAAGGGTTTCTGGAATGTTGTTCTTCCCTGAAACCCAGTACCTATATGTCTGGCTTTTTCCCCAGAAAAATGCTATCATTAATAGAGTCTGCCTACCCTTGTAGAAGGTTTAGAACACAAATATCTTTTTCAGACCTGAAGAAACATCCCCTGATTTATTTCATATCCAAAGGTAAAATGTCATGGGGGACTAGCACTGTTTTCTGACAGATTGTCAAGCCTGAGGCTAGTGCGCATGTCTGGCCTCACTGAATTCAACAATGGTAGTTTTTAGATGAGGATGGCCAACTGAATTCCTGCTGGATTGGTTTCTTTTTAGAGTTTCACTGTGCTGTGATTCAGTTTGTCTTTTCCTTCATAACAAGCAATGACAAGCCCTTGGGGTGTCTTAGCTTAGAGTTCCAGGAAAGTCATGTAGGTAACATGGCACATAAAAATTCACTGAAGCATGTTCAGCTTTTTTCTACTTTTCATGTTTCCACATGTGCTGTCCTTAAATTTCAAACACCCCTTTCTCCTTGTAAACCTTCAAGAAGGGGGAAAGTAGAGTAACCTGCTCTCTGAGCGTATTCAGTGCGCAACCTTCCTAGCTGGGAAGTCTGAGATCATGTACGTTATTTGCAGCAGGGAATGCTTTATGATTTTGAAGGTTCTGAAAAAAGAGACCCTTGTACCCGTGCAGATAAATCATACATTGTCTGAGTGATTCTGCCCCACTGCATGAATCTGACAGCATAGGCAGTACAGAACTAGGCATTGGAAAACAAGAGGTTGTACATTTTAACCACACTTCTGCAGTGGTTCTTTTACCAGATGTAAGGTAGCTGTTCAGCACCTGGAAAGGAAAAAGCCGTGGCCACGTGCATGTCATTTAAGGCAAGGAATTGTGGTTTTATATAAAAACTACTTGTTTATGCGGTATGTCTGTGAAGACCAGCAAGGGGCAGTGATTGTCTTCATCCCTCACAAATTGTGTTAATTGTCCAGCCCCAAGGCTCTCAACTTTCAACTAATGCTTCTCTGTAGTCTTATGCAAATACCTGTCCAACTTAGAGGAGAATTGGAAAAAAGAAACTACTTTTGCAACCATACTTCCTTTTAGCATTGTTAAATCTAGATTTTGCCAGATGAAACTCCTCTAATGAATACTTGAAACAGGGTTGCATCTGTTGCAACTGTGAAAGATGCACCAGCTTCTCCAAATGGTTGGAGGTTTAAGTGTGAGGACATTGTAACTATCAAAGAGAATGCCATTATGCCAAAGTGGGTGTCAATTTCTGACAATAAGGACAAACCCAAGTTTTCTCCCAAATAGTTTTTGTGTTCGTTATAGCACATTTTTTCATCTTTGTTAAACTTTGCATTAAGTGATTGAATTAACTTGTTTTCCCTCCTATCCTTTCTTCAACGTGATGGCATAATTTTTTGGTTTTCCAGCAGTAGGGATACCATTCACTGCTTTCATTTTACCTCTTCTCTTTGTCTTTTCTTTTTTATGCAATTGGTAATTCTACAGATTATATACTGGGCTGTGGCTCAGTAGGCACTGGTGAGGGAGGTTACTAGAAATGAGAAAGAGATTAGTTTGTGTGATTTGTTGTACTACTACACTGGTAGCAGATGCTACCTGTGGTAAGAGCAAGAGTTTCCTCTGCAGACTTCAGCATGTAAAGCTGTGTCTTGGCAACTGGTCCATTAATCTTTAGCTAATTTGCTTATGCCTGATTCACAGTGCTAGTCCAGCAGGTAACAGTGGAGAGGAACTGAAGCAGTATGGGTGATTTTACTGAATTTAACACAATCATCTGTGATGACTTCTGCCATTTGAAAAGGCTCTGAGAGGCAGGCTAGACTAAAACAGCTTCAGGAGCTAAAATACTATGTGAAGCATTTGGGGCACAAATCCACGCTGTCTTGATTTCAGTTATTAGCTGAATCAATCATTTGCTTTTTCCCTTGCTTTTTTTCCCCTCCTTCTCTTATATAACTGTCCCTAGCTTCTCAATACATGCCGTATTTCCCTATTTTTCCCTTATTTAGTTTGCATTTAAAAATGCAGCACTCAGGACATGACAACACATGCTTTTGACCTTGCAGTGCTGACCTTATAATGGTATGTTTCGTAACGTCTCCCACTGAAGAAGGTAAGGTTGACTAAACTAGATCTGTTTCGAGCCGTCGGGCATTCATCCGCAATGCTAAAACCAATTTCAGTGAGCTCACTTTTTCACACAGCAAATCTATAATAGTTTTTGTCTCCTACTGTCTGATTTATTCTTGTGGCAAGGACTGCTGGCTTCTCTGAAACTGAAGAGGCAGTTTGTTGTTTTTTGAGGTTTTTTTGTTGTTTTATTTTTTAGATAGGAAAGGGCTATTTATTTTAAAGTGCACAAGATTTTATATGTAATGTTTTAACACTTCCCAGTTGAATTACTTTGCAGTTTTCTTTTTGATCTGCCTGTATTTTAGGCTCCTGCAGCATTTGCATTGTGAACCGTACCCTGTTCCTATACATAGAAGGTAAAGTATTTAAATATTTTCCTGCTTTATGGAGATAATTATAAGCTCTGTTTCCTGAACAATGAAAGCAAAACCAATGTTTAAGTCTTCACATTTCATCTGTAATAAAGCAGATGTAAAATGAGTTCCAAGGGATTAAATACCCTGGATGTATTGTGAATTGTCCCATTAAACACCTTGTCCCAGAGAGCATTGTAATTACCACATCTATTTGATAATTTCTCATTAATTACACCACCTCTAATCCTTAGTATCCTATACATTTTCTAATTTTCTTGGAGTTCTCTGAATGAACTATAAACTAAAGAACATAAATATGTAAATAAGATGTATGCTAGGGAGTTACTTGGGTCAAATACATACTAAGGTCAAAATGGAAGTGTAACTCTGTACTGTCCTGGATGGGTTTAGCCACATGAGTATGGTCTAAATTAATTGTATTTCTGATAAATTTTTCTGCTGTATCAAATAATAAATGAGTTGGCATTGTATCTATGCTGCGTGAATTAGCCATGGATATTTATCTAGGAAGTTGAGGAAGAGGAGGAGGAATCAACGTAGTGATTAATAATACAGTTACACATTTCATATATACAGACTTCCTATTTTTGAGAGATCATGTGGATGCAGTTCAAGCAGCTGCATACAAACTGACAAAGATTTAGACACCTAGAGGTGCAATTATTGCCTTTGAAGATGTACGATTTTAGATACATCGCTGAGCACAAATTATTTCATGTAAGATTTAAAAAAAAATAAAGAACTGCTTCACTTCTGTTCATTGATAAGCATCAAGGATATTCAGAACTATACCAGACAGCAATATGCCAAATTAGATCTTTCCTGTGTTCTTATTTCTTGGTGTTAATATTCCCTTGTGCCTAATAAAAATGTTTCGTTTCATCTAATTTAGAATTGCATTCACCGTCTTCACAGTTGCATCAAGGTGGTAGCACATAATCATCTTTTGAGCAATAATCTAGATTTTCTGTCTTCATATTTTATGAATGTACAATTAATGGCAAAAGAAGCCACAAAACCCTGCACCTTATAGTGTTAAATTTCATCTCACAGTTTTTGGTATTGGCAGTACCTCCTAATTTTGTATCAGATCCCTCACAGTTTTTGGTATTGGCAGTACCTCCTAATTTTGTATCAGATCCCAAGACCAGTGTCTGGGGAATTCCACTAGTACCATCTTTATTCTGGTAATTCTCCTTTCAATATAACCTCTTGCTCCTTTTCATTACAGTCATCCACAACGCCGCATATGGAGCCACCACAAAGCAATGTTCCAATGTCAGAATTACACTTTACATGTCTGTGAACCTTGGGGCATATATGACCACAGGCTTAATGTACAATTAAAATATAATTCCAGTTTATTCATAGAATTAATGTGACAGGGTAAGGTTGGGAAAAGAGATAATATTTATTTTTTCTTTAAGCAACCAATACCAATAGCACAGACAAGTTTTCAGACATACTGTCAAGGTACACAGGGATGCTCTCAATTTTTTTTCTATTACATCTTTACTTAACTTATGCAATATATGTCTCTAATGTAGAGTCACTTAATTAGAGTCTGTTAAAAGGCTAACTTTTGTCCTACAATAATTTTTTCAGCTCTGTGAACCCATTGATGGTCAATAAAGGAGTGTGACTTACTGGTATGATGTGGTAAAATGATGAAGTTCTTGCTTAGGGTCAAACCTTTCTGCAGATACTATCTCAATTTAGAAAAGGAATGATGCCATTAGCTCTGATATCGAGGTAGCTTCCTCAGCTGGCTCCTAGCGTAAATCATCATGACCTGTGCATTCATCATTTCTAGAGGAGAGCCTTCTCTTAGTAGAGGGGTTGCAAATGCAACTAGTAGCAAGTTAGCCTTTCATACTGTCTTTCAAGATGAATGGTTTTCTAAAGTTGCTGCAAAGAAGGGATAACAAATCTTACTAAACTGGCTCAAAGTCTACCCTTCGCTGCAGAATGAAGTGATAGGTGTTGAAATGCCTCCAGTTACTAAGAATATTGTGAGACAGAGCAACCGTCAAAACGTTGATGATGAGAGTTGTAGTGATCGTTGTTAAATGGCACAAATCTTCCTGAGCTTTCAATGGAGGAAATCCTCCTTTTCAGGATATTAAATTTCAGCTGTCATGTCCAGGTTTCCACAGTTGCAGTGTTGTGCTGTAGTAGGATCTGACTTTAGGGCACAGATATACCTAGATTTATAATGGCATTGGTTTAGAGCATGGTAGAATTTTTCTTATGTTGCAGAAATGAATCTGTCTTTCATCATTGTATTATAACTTTCTCTAGGGCGGTGTTTCTAGCATTACAATTTTAGACTATAGCTCTTTCTTGGTAAAAGGATACCTTCAAGGAGGGATTCTCATTATTTTAGCCCTATGTTATGCCTCCAGAGGAGAGTTCCTGAACCAAAACCATAAATGTATTCCTCCTTTTTCCTTTTTTTTTCTTTCGTTTTCCAAAGAGCTACTTCCTGAGTCACTATCTGACAGTGTACTTAAATAATACAGCTACAATCACAAGATTCCCAGCACTCTCCTTAGAAGCATACCTATATCAAAGAACAATTATAAAACCAATGTGACCAGCAGAAATATACAGCATGTGTATAAAAATAACGCATCCGCCTGGTTTTCCCCTCTCAGACATTTAATACCCACAAAGAGTTTCTCTCTCTTCCTTTTCAGAGGGGCTTCATTGCCATATATTCTTATTCCGTTAATTACTTCAGTCCACTTGATAACTGTAGCACTGTGGGAGGCTATGCAAATAAATAGAATAGTTAGTATATTAAACAGCTAAATGAGTAGCAAAGATCTCTTCAGTCATAGCAATTTGTAGTTTTGGACTAGGACACCTTGGCCGTTTTTTCTTGCAATACTTGGTGCACCAGCACTTGGGCAGGCCTGAAATATGTGACTGAAAAGTGAGATTTGTGAATGGGATAACAATTATACTACATGCAACAACAGAGCTGTCATTGTTTCGATGTATAAAATACTGTCTGGGGTCTAGATGGATCTAGGAACACAACCATCAAGACAGATGTCAGTACAGAACAAATGCTGGCAATTGTAGAGTAGAAATCTGGCATTGACAATGAGATTTACTGTGTTTGTTTTTTTAATTTTAGCAAACAAATGGCTTTCAACTCATAACGTGCTTCTGAGTTTTAGCAAAACTCTCTGTAGAACAGATTTTTCTGTGCGTGTGAATGTTTCCAGGTTTAATGACTTCTAAGCCCAAGAAAGTCCTAATGGTCTGCATTTATGAGAGTGAACTGAATTCTGCCCTGGTTTTATTCCTATTTAATTGCTACTATCAGCAACACTCAACAGAGTTAGGCCTTAAAATGAGATTGGCTGAAAAAAATCAGAGGATGTTTAAAAAAATAATAATATAAAATATTTGTAGTCTTTTGTGTTCAGGAAGTTGGGTTCCTTTTCTTTCAGAGGTGATTTTTTAGGACAAGATATGGTTTGAACCATGTCATTGCTTCTCTAAATGACTCTCTCTTTGAAGTAAGCAAGGCTGCACTTGGAGAAGAGTATTTCAGTACTGCCTGGAGGCTGTGGATGCTGCAGCCACCTGTGTGAATTTGTTTATAGCCCCAGTTAAAGTGACTCAGAAAACGTTAGCTATTACAGCCTTTGTTATGTCGATACCCAGAACACTGATGTCACAATGCAGAATGTTGGAGAGGTCTGATATAACAGGTTATGTTACACCTGCCCTGCAGAGATACCTGAGACATCGTGGGGTGAAGGAGTTGACGAGATGCTTAAGTATCAATCAGCCTGTGAAGAACTCTGCTACCCTGGTGAGATTGCTTATGGCACTTCTTTATAGTTAGCTAAGATGCTCCTGCCTAATTGTGTGTTGCGGTTTCAGGGTAATTTAGGTCTCTGTCAGTCTTTCCTTAATGCGTCCTTAAGACAACAGACCTGGTTGCCTTTGATGCCTTGCAAAAGCAGGTTTATGTAGTTGTACAGTTTATGAGTTTGTACTCTGGATTTCTAAGCTGTAGACTCTACAGCTCTCAGCTTCCTAGCTGGACTAAGGTTTGTTTCAACAAGTTGTTTTGCATCTGGAAAGTTGAGACTTGTAAACTGATTAAGAGTGATACAATACCAGCTCCTTCAGAAATAGATACCTTTTACTCTTTTACTGAGCACAATGCCTGTACAGAGCAGAAGATTGAAGCCAAAAGGGTCTGAGTTCTTATCTATGCTTCGGTCTTTCATAGTCCAGCTTCTGAGATCTCTCTAATGCAGTGAACTCCATCTTTGCTTGGCTGGACAATGTGGTTTTGCAGCACGATCAAAATAAAAAATAAAATTTCAGACCATCCTAAAGATTTGCCTTGGTAGGCATGGGGAAGCATCTTCAACTTAGTAAATTCACCATTGTTTTTCTCAGAAACTCTTATATTGCATATGAGAGAGCCTTATCTTTGCTGTGGTTTTGTTTCCTGTTAAATCAGTTCTTATTTTATTTCTGACAGCCTGATATAGTAAGATCTATTTGATTTAGAAAAAATATCAAAATATAAGGCATTCACTTTTCATACTTATGGTAAGGATATTTCCAGATATCCTCAGAGAGTCTATGGTTCTGTTCATGTGGCAAGGAAAGCACAATGTGTCTGTCTCTTCATATGTGATACCTGGACAACTTCAACCTCTCTAGCCAGTGAAAATGAGGCTTGTTCCCAACTGTGGTTTATGTTTACAGTTTGATGTTGTTGTTAGGGAGAAAATACAATTTGGAGACTGGAACTGAATGCAAAGAAACATATTTGAAAGAGGAAAAGGCTTGTCAGCTTCCCACTTCTCTGAAAATACTCAGAATTTAGAGAGAGAAAGGTTAACACTGGTGTGTACTGAGGCATTGTAAAACTATCTTTTGGAAAGGTTAACCGGTTAGACATACAGCAGCATCTCTATACCAAAGTATTATAGAACTATTTGGTATATGTTACTGTGTAGTCAACAAATCATTATAGTAATAAAAACTGTAAATGCTTTTGAGCAGGTTATATATAGTCATATATAAAAAGAGTCATAATGAAATTACAGATTTTTAGAAGTTTAATTTGACAATGCAGTATAAAAAGTTATGTTTTTGTCTTCTCCTCTCTTTGAATCAGCCTCCCAATGTGCAGTATCCCCATTAGGTTATTGAATCCCTTTGTTTTATAAAAATCAAGGATGTACCTTTTAGTCTCCGTGCTGCTCCCTCCGCTGTTTTACCGACTGATATTTGAGGGATTTTTCTGTGTGTGCTGTGACAAAGAAGAGGTTCTCTATGAGACATCATTCTTAGGGGAAAGGAGAACAACCTGACACTGCTGAATTCTGCATGGGGATTTTCTGATTCAGCAGCAAACTTTCCTTGAATTTACCTGTATTTTATAATTTCTGCAATTTCATCATCCCTTTCTGGTTGATCTAATGGTGGGTGAAAGTGCACAGGTTCACTCCTTGATGGTGCTCTGAGCTGAGCTGAAGGAACTGTATTCAAGTTCTGAAAGACAAAATGAGATAACAGGTACTTTGACCCCAGTTTACTTAGATCAAAAGTAAAAATCAGGAATGCGGTCTGATAGCACATAATGGTTGTCTATGAGGCTTTAGGTCTGAGAGGTTGGAAAGTAGCTGAAAATACTGTAAGGAATAAGATACTTACTATTTTACTATCAACGTGCATAGCATTTTCTCGGATTTTGGTTGCAAGTTTGACGTAAGAATCCGTACCATGGGTTTACATATAGCTCTTTCTGTATCAGAAGTGTTTGACAGACTTTCTGCTTTGTAGCTTCCATTGGGCCTGCAGCTATCAGTTCATTTCCAGAGGATAACTAGATGAGTTCAAATATCAGAATGGTGTGCAGGAAATTAGGTATCTGACTTCTGTTAAAAAATAATAGGACCAGCACGCTTAATTTGCAGTGGAAGTTTACCATCTGCTTTAAAAGAGTTCTGTATTTGAAACTGAAAGTAATTTAATGTGAAATGCTTTAGTAAATGTGGGGAGATGAAAACCAGAGACTCCTGCATCCTCAAAGCTTCCCAGAAGATCGGTGTTAGCATTGCTTGCCTTATAGTTGCTTGCTTCAAAGAATAACACATTGTTCCAGCTGTATGTTAGAGCACAGCTGGTCAGTAAGCCCAGGACTACTGTATTTTAGATTAGGAAAAAAGAATCCAGCAGGAAACATGGTAAGGCACATGTCTGAAGAGTATGCTTTGAAGCATTTTTGATCCCGAGTAGGATGAGAAAGAAAGTGGCCCATGTAGCTGCACAGTTAGGCCAAAGGTAGGATACAATTTTTATACAGCTAATTATTGCTATAGCTGGCACTACAGCAGGGTTGTAAAATGATAATATAATTGCCACTAATGTTAACTAGAAACCTTTATGTTGCTGTCTTAAGAGCTTTACTTTGCCTCCTGTAAAAGGTTCCTGCCCCTTCCATTAGAATGTGGCCGCAAATAACAGTCAATGGGCCATTTGGCATGGTCAGCGGGGATGAAGCTCAAGGTTTTTGATTTAAGTCCCATATCTGTAGAGTTTCACAAATGACCTTATGCACTTCCTCCAAAGCAGAATAAATTATCAGCTGACCCTCGTCAGTAGTATTTGAGTTGGGTTTAATTTATTGAGTCCAGAGAAGTACCCTCAAAATGTTTGTATAGAATATGCTATTGATGTAAATGTAAAAAATTGGAGAACCACCTTTTTCTTCTTTTTTTTTTTTTTCCCATTTCCTGGGCAACTATTTTTTCACAAGAGAATAGGCCATCTGCTAGAAGAATAATATCCCTGGATTTTGAAAGAATCTCAATGCTCAGTAAAATCTGAACCTTTTCAAATGAGTATATCTTCCACATATCTAAACCCAAGCAGCTAAAAAAGCTAGAGAGCTACTCCCAAGGAAAAAATTACACTCCTCATAAAATACAAATTACTTTGGCAAATGTGATCAGTATAAGCAACCACTACAAAAACATAAAGATCTGAGGTTATTAAAATATAGATGTTATCGGAATTAATTTTCCAGGTTTTATTCACTTAGTTCTGGTCTTCAGTTTAAGAGTGTTGGTTGCTGGAAATGCATAGATTTTTCTATTTCCTTTACACTTCATCAATTTTCCTCTATTTTTTTTTTAGTCTAATTATCTACTAGATTACACTTTATAACCATATTGATACCGAATATTTAAAAAGATGAGTTTATCCATTCTGGTCTGTAAATTTGGATTGGTTTCTACGGTCCATGGACCCATCACCACCTCTTAGTTAAAGAATATTCATGTCTTTGCTAGTTACAATCCAAACAGGATGAGCAGCAATCTGCCAGCCTCTTCCCCACTATCCTTTATATCAGATCAAATGCTTGCCTGCAGCAGCAGCAATTCAGTACTGGTCTTCATGAAGCTACTACAGAACTCATTATTCTGGGCAAATTGCTTTGTATAGTATAATGTACTGTGTTGGAGTCTAAAGGGACATGAACCCCAAACAGTGCTTAATACAGACCATAAAATATTTAGAGCCTGATACATTAGTTTTAAAATGCTTACAAAGTTTAAACTTTATCCAAAAAAAAAGAAAAAAAAAAATCATTCTGCTCCTATTAAGTCAGTGATTTAATAGTTTTCAGTGCAATGCATTTACTCCATGATAATCAATTACCTCCAGCAAATTAAAATATAAATTAGGTTGTCTTGGAGAAAAGGAAGCTCTAAATCATTTTTTTCTGGCTGCACATAAATACAAATTTTATAGTTATGGTTTTCCTGATGTCAGAACCAACACATCATGACAGAAAGGTATTTTTAGCTGCTGTGATTCTTAACCCTTCAACTGTATTGATTTCATTATTTTTTTTTTTTCAAAGCTAGGAGTACCAAAATACTTAACCTTTCTTTAAAAAGTTCCTACCTTTCTTTGTTGTGTGTTTGAGGTATGCATGAACTTCCTCAGGAATAGTTTGGGCAGCAAGCAGTGTTTTCATTTCTACTCAGCAGAATGCTCTCAAAAACTCGGGTTTTTTTGGCTTTCTTTTTCCTGGTGGGCAAATACACATTGAACTGGAAATCTTACTTCAATTCAAAAGTACAGGTGATAATTATCTTCCAACTAAATACCGCAACTGCTAAATGGACCGCTGATATCATTGTGCACTGTCCTAACTAATGCTGCATCATAGCATGTTTAGGTTCAACAAGACCAAATGCAATGTCCAGTTTTGGGCCCCTCACTACAAGAAAAATATAGAGGTGCTGGAGTGGGTCTAGCGACTGGCAATGAAACTGTTGAAGATTCTAGAGCACAAGTCTTATGAGGAACAGCTAGGGGAGCTGGTTTCCTTGTACCACTGTTGATTTCTGTCTGTGGTAGGGCAGTATTTCTGTTTCTGCATTTCTGCTCAAAAAATACAGAAAATTTTTAAAGAGGAGGGGCAACTCTCCAGTGGTGTCATTTCAGAAATGGGAAGAAGGTAGGGGGTAGTTCTTAGAACCCTAATTTTAGAGTCGCTATATCAATTATGAGAACTACAGCCAAGGCAACAGTTTGGAAAGTTAAAAGAAACTAATAGAGATTTTAAAATAGCCGTGACTGAGGTACATATCTGCTTTGAAGGCACACTGTGTCAGCACAGCAGTACAAAGTGACCAGGATATGCAGGAGGAGACATTCCACCTTCACTGCAAATTTTGGAGAGAGAAATGTTGAATCAAGTTTGTGCCTAAATACATTGTGCTCTTGCAAGAGCTACCCTAGACTCTGGCCACAGCCTTTGAGAGAGTTCTGGTAAAGTTGTGAGTGGCCGCTGCTACATCCCACCGTGCCCTGCAGGGTGGGGATGAAGCAAATCCCTGTCACAGGGTGCTGGAAGCAGAAGCTTTGCCTGTCTGGAGGAGCAGGTGGATTCAGTTCCCCCATCACCAGAGACTGGCAGCACCTGTGGGAGTGGAAGGTTTAAGGGGAAGGGGGTGAGGGAGTGTGCACTGGGTGTGCGGGCTGTGCTGGAAGGTGCTGAGATGCTGTAAGTATTTTTGAGTTGTTAGCTGACCACTTGCAGTTCCTCTTTTTATTATGACTATACTTAGCTTGGATTTGTATGTGTAAACATCAAAGCCAATAGGCTACTTTTCTGTAAACTGAATAACAATGCTTTCGGCTATGGTAACAAATTCCTGAAAGGTTAGGCTGCTGAATACATTTGGATTATGGTGGGTATTTTAGGCCTTTTTGCCTCAGGTTTATGGTGATAACTGAATCTTCCTCTTGCCTTCGAATATAGTTTGGGGCTCCAATTTTCTTCATGTTCAGCAAGACCTCAGAAGGTCTTGAAAGAGTGGAGATTTAGATTGGATACCAGAAAGAAACTCTTTACTGTGAGGGTGGTGTGAGACACTGGAACAGGTTGCCCAAAGTTGTGGAAGCCCCATTCCCAGGAGTGTTTGAGGCCAGGCTGGATGGAGCTTTTGAACAAGCTGGTCTAGTGGGAGATGAGGTTGGAGCTAGATGATCTTTAAGGTCTCTTCTAACTCTAACAATTCTATGATTCTAAGACGTATGTATGCATGCATGGCTAACTTCTTTTTTCTTTCTGGCCCTTCTGAGAATATTGAGAGGGTGCTCCTGGTTTCAGGTGAGGTGAAGGGGAATTCTGGATGAAGGTTAAGTGAGGTAAGAGGAGACTTTTCCTGTCAATTCTGTAGTACTATGGTAGTATCCCACAAATATGTTATATTGTGATGCTACTTTAGTGAACAAACAAAAATTCTATAGGATCTTGCTCCTCCATGCTAGATACTTAACTATAAAGAAAAGAATGTTGTAGCAACTGATCCTTCTCCTGAGCAGTTCAGCGGTGTAAAGCATGTTTCTCCTGTGCCCTGAAAAACAGCTGTACTGCTGGAAAATGTTCATCCTCAAGGGGCTGCAGACAGGTGACTTGTTTGCTACCTTCTCTTAGATTATTTTGAAGCAGTAACCCTCAACTTTGTGTGGCAGAAAGGACTATACTTGGTTTTGAGGGAATAGGTAAAAAACCTAAGATGTCCTCACTGCAGAGTTGACTAGAATACTTTCACCAGCTCTTAGATGTATAGAGATTTCTCTACTGGAATAGTGGCAGCATTTCTAGTTCTTTGCTAACTGAAGCAGCAGTTAACAGAGCTTTTCAACAGTGAAGATGAGAGTTCTGTACAGGCTTGCTCCCAAGTGTGCTTTTCTCATTTGAGCAAGTCTCCAGAGGAATTATTTTTACTGAGTGAAACTTTAACAACAAAAGGTCCACAGTTTTGAAGCCGCAGGCTTTTAAGATGTGTATTTGTGATCCCTCGAAAATGAATCGTGTGTTCAAAACACGTGAACCATCATCATATGGATTTGTGGCATTTAGTTGCTCTGTACAGGCACAGCCTGGCATGCTTATTGGACACTTTCTATACATTATTTTTAAAAGGTTTCTTGTTTTCTTTGGTCTATTTATTTATATATACATATATATATTATTTTTTTAAGATCTTGATCAGTAATTATTTTTCTTTTCATGAATTTTAGCTGTGTGGCAGGCAGGGATCACTTGCAAATATATGAAGCAAATTCTTGTTCATATAGATTTTTGGAGCCCTTCAAAAAAAAAGGTCGAAGGATTGGTTTATTCCTCCTACAATGATGATTCAGCCTATTCAGCTGTATTATTCTTCTGCTTGTCAAATACATCTTTCATTTGCATCAGCGGGGGAGTATAGGGGTATATAGCTGTAGGAAAAGAAGAATTTACTTCAGTACAAATACTAAGCTTGGTGGTGCCTTTATTTTTAAGGCATTTCATTGCCTTTTTTTACTCCAGTAACTTAATTTTCCTGTGACTTTTTTCTTTTTGTAAAGTATCTTCTGAAAAGTAGTTCTGAAGCATGGATTACGCATTATGTACTACATGTGAGGACTTCCAGTGATGTGCTTCCATTTGACAGGAGATGTAGTATTGCAGCTGATAGCCATGATAGCTAAAAGATTATCTCGTGGGGAAGGATCCAGATGTATCGTGAGTAGAATGCTTGAAGTTTGTAGCAGAGTGTTTTATGGGAGCTGTTCAAGAGGAGGAAAGCTGATGGAGAGCTGTCTGACAACAACACTGTCCTGGCTAGAAGGGAAAATGTTTATAAAATAGCAAAAGTGGCTATTTTCTACCGATAGAAAAAGCCTGAACAGGGCTGTGATCTCTGGTCCTTTGGAGCTACACAAGTGGTTTATTAACAGGAAACACAAGCATCATGCTCTTTTATCTAGCACCTTGTGATAATCTGCATAATAAAAAAGTATCAGAAAGCACCTTATTCTCATCTGGTTTACTAACATGTGGCAGTTCTTTGCCATAGCCCAAGCAGGTCTGCAACTTGCTTTGTGAGCATTTTGTGTGACCCTGCTGTTACAGTAGAGTTGATTTCTCCACTGCTTTCCCAGTTAATTTGCATACCTGCTTGGGCTCTCTCTCTGCTAATGTAGACCTAGAAATAAAGACAACCCATTGCTCCTTCCTCCGTGAGATGGGAAGCAGGGAAACATGACACGTGATGACAGTATCAAACTAAACACCAGCCCTGGTTTTAAGTTTGCTGCTAGAATGTCTGTTAGTCTGGCATTGTATGAATGAGTAAATTACTCTCTACCTTAGCAGGACTAATTACACTGAGAGACAGAACAGTTGCCCTAAGGAGAGTCAGTAATACCAAGACTTTTGTGAGTTTATAATACAATAAGTAATCACCCTTTGGAGATGGTAGCAATGCTGCTGTTTTCTGCAGTTTGCACTGTTTCCTTTTTTGTTCAAATTGCCAAATGTCTTTGTTCTCTAAAGAAAAATACGTATCACTCAATAGCAGATATTAGTGACTTAGGCAAGTATCTCCTTCTGTATTTTACTCCCACCTAAACAACTGTAAGAAGTAAACAGCTGAATAAATTGCCTCTCTGCTATTATAAATCAAAATACAATCTTAGTCCAATGTAAAGCAAGGCAAATACAATAATGCCAAAATCTATAGCTGTAGAGATGATGAAGTGTCAAGAGGATCTGCCCTCTGCTGACGCCTGAGTATAGGATACATTATTTAAATGTACAGTAGGCAGCGAAACTGATCAATGCTTCACAAGTCTCAACTGCTAAAAAGTGGTGAATTGATTTGATCTTAACTGTAGATAGTTGGGGGTGCAGTAATAGGGATTGCTAAGATGCACGCTATGGTCAATTGTTGCAGCCTTTGCACTGCTGTTGAATTTTGGGGTAGTTAAATATGGTATGTCACTAAACATAGATTAGTACTGTTGTAATGAATAATAAATAACTAAGCACAAAGTGGAGAAAGTGCCTAGTATTCTGCATGCTCATGAGGGTACAGGGCAGCATTAAGCACTCAGTAATGGTAACTTGCCGTTGCCAGAATTCAGTAATGCAGCTGTGGTTTTCAGCAATGTATCCTCCTCTCTCCCCTACTTTCACCTATCCTTTTCACTTGCTAAATGCCCTGGATGAAATCCTAGCCCTTGTTTTAGCCCATGGTTTAGTTGAAACTTGATGATTCTGGGCTTCTCAAAGAGAGAATCCAGCTTCGCTTGTTTAAAAATGAAAGGGGAAAGGGATAAGGATGTACCCAAGGAGGCTTTCTTCCAACAGTGCACCTGCCAAGGTCAATGAGCCAGGCTTTATGATGCTTCAGGCTGGTGTTTTTCCGTTTCCGAGGTTTTACTGGTGTAGCCTAGTTGTTAGTCTGGCAAGGGTGAGAATGAGGAAAGCCTTTTGTACTGTAAGAAGCACCTTATGACTTGTGGTATAACCTGTTACCACATTAACTATAGTCAAATTAAGTCTAAACTGTTCAAGGCTTACAAAGGTTTAATTAGCAGCCTGATGTCATTTTACGTATCTCTACTGGTGCTAAAAAATTCCTATGAAAACTTCTAACTGTTCTTAATATGTGTGCAGAGGAAGGACACCCTTCCCTCGCTCCCTCTGAAACATGCCGGTTCTTTCTGGGCCACGGGGTCGCTAACTAATACTTGTGTATAGTAGAAGTCTGTATTTGCATGGGGAAGTAGGTGTTTCTAATCATTTTGTGGGTTAGGGAAAAAATTGGTTAACTTTCAAGGCATCAGAGAAAGATATGATCCCCGTATGATGAAAGGAGTTCAATCATAAACCTTTCAGACACCTTTGCTGCTGCTTCTGCTTCGAAGTTAGTAATTGATCCTTATTGCTTTTCCCTCCCCCAGCAGCAAGAAATAGNTGACCAAAAGTCCCTCCCCAGCTCTCCTGTAGACTCCCTTCAGATACTGGAAGGCTGCTAAATAGCTAGCATCTGTTGGAAGTGAGCAAGGAGTAGTTGGCTTTTCCCTGCATGTACAACGCTACCAAAGACAAATTTGTGCTGCTTAAAACAAAACAGAAGAACGGTCTGAAGATAATTTCCAGAAGTCTTCAGAACTGCAGTTAGTCTTTGAAAGGATCTGTAGGTGGAAAGGAATCTGGCACAGTGTGTTCACCTTGACGTTGTGCTTGCCTGAGGATTTGGTCTTCAGAGTCAATGTCTAGGGTTGATTGAGAGGGAACCTATTAACATAATTTTTGCCTTGAAATAGCTACAGTTACAAATGTGGTCAAATACTAACACATATTAAGTGACTCAGCCACTGTGGTTGAGAACTGGGAAACAGAGACACTTTTTATTCCTGTATACTCTGATCTGGATCAATTAATATTTATCACATAAGTTGAAAGTTGGATAATGCTCCTTTTTTCCCCCCTGAAACTGCACTGGAAACAGGAAGAGGCAGACTGTAATCATGATACTTGCTCATAAACATCAGAAGGAAAGGAAGTTTTCCATCTGTAAGGAAAATATTACACATATTAGTTCAAGGAAAATGTCAGTAATGCCAAAAAAGGCCCTTTAAGGCTACTACAAGAATTGAGATTTCTTGAAATATTGTACTTGTTCAAGCTTGGGGAAAATTTACTGATAAAATAGATATATAATGTAACACTTGGAGAACAGAGATAAGGTGTTTTAGTGGTTTTTCTGACTATAGCTTTACTGTCAAAGACAATAAGTACTGATGTGATGTAGTGATCTTGGAGTAGTGTAGATGGAGTTTAATAATAAATTAAAATTTACAATCCAAAGGCAACTTTTATACCGTTTTCTTCAATACTGCCTTTCTGGAAGTACGTAAGGGAAAATGTGACTTGGACATCATCCATGAACATACTGAAAATAGTGTCACAGAAGAGCATGCAGACAGATACTACTTAAAACTATGCAGAAAACATTCAAATCCCTCATTGAACAGCAGCGCGTGATTCATACATGATAAAGCTCAACTGGGAAGTAATCAACAGAACTGCTTTGTCCAGATGACACAGAAGTACATGCAGCAGAAAGCCCATTGTAAAAGAATGTAATCCTTAGAAGGTAATGCTGATCTCAAGGTGGGAAAGGTGGTTTGTGCTCCTGAACTTGAATATGTGGGGCAACGTTGCTTTCAAATTTGAAAAAGTTTGAACAAATTTGAAAAACAATGTGTCCTTTGATAGGGATTGGTATCCTAAATGGCTGAGATGGAAATGTTAATCAAATCAGGGTGATAATAACTGTGCATTATTTTGTTCTTTTTTCCCCCCACTTCTTCAACTTGTTGGTAATCTGCTCTCTGCCACAGATTTGGAGTGCCTTAACTTAGTTTATCTTGTGTTCCTGGGCCACGTCTATCAGTGTCAAAGGACGTGGGCAGCAAATGTTAGCCTTGAGTGACCTAGAGTTGCTGTCAGTAAGGCTTTTTATTTTAAAATAACATTCAAGGGCCAGTCTCTATTGCTCCTCTTGACCTGCTCACATGGAGGGACCACCATCATAAGATGAAAATCTTTTAGAAGATTATGGTTTGCTGTTCACAAGTTTTGCAAAGTGATGAGAAAGGGTCGGAAGTGGTTGTTTAGAGTGATAAGAGCTTGGAGAGTGTATGTCTAGGCATGCTAAATGCAGCGGAGTTTGGGACTCTGCCAAAATACCTCAAACAAACCCATCTCATCTCATCACCATGTAGCTTTCCCCCCCACCTCCATTTGTCATTAGAGTAATAAATAGAAAATCCTACCAGCAGAGGCACTTTTGGTAATAAAGGGTGATGCTTGTAATGACAGTGCAACTGCAATCGGAACGACAGTGACTTGTTGCACTCAATAAAGGACATTTGTTATGGGCCTTCACGCTACCTTTGCGTCGCGAAGAAGAATGTACAAAGTGTGGTAAGCAACAATCACAAAGGAAGCTATTAACTTTGGGTGAAGGGAGGGCTGGAATGAGAAACTAACAGATACTACATTTCCTTAGGGTTATTTCACAGTTCAGTAATTGCTGTCTCATAGAAGGACAATTAGGGCTGACCTGGAAAAAATTGTTCCATTTATACTAAAAAATGAAAGACACTAATTGTTCTGCTGTTTTTTGTTGTAGTTTTTTTTTTTAATAAAAAAAAAGTAGTTTAAAAGACAAGCTTGTACAATGAAAAACTGGAGTACCCGAATTGTTTTAGTGTTTCAAAGTATGGATATTTGAAAGCTGTGGGAGTTTAGAAAACTTTTTTTCTAATTTGCTTGTCTTTTATCTGACCTAATGTACTTTACTAATTGTGATCTTAGCCTCTTTTATGCAATTAGAGCATGTTGGAAAGGTGCCTGTGATGTTGTCTTGGGAAATGAAGCATAAAACAAAAAAGCTGGGAGTCAAATTTATTCTTAAAAATGCAATTGTTTTGTGGCCAAAATAGCAACGATAGCAATGAAAGAGGCTGCAGTAACAGTCTAAAAGTATTTTGATGATTTCAGGTGCTATGTTTGAAGTTTTAGTGAGAAGGGTTGGAGAGAGAGAGAGAGGATGAAGCCAGAGCAAAATAAAGTTATTTTCTGTGATCTGGACCTCTATAACCCTGTATGCCAAAATGAAACTTGCAATGTTTTGATTTTAATAAACTAGAAAAAATAATTCAATTTTATATGGGGAACCTATTCCACCTAACTGGCAGCTCCAAACTAAAAATCTCAACAGTTAGAGATCTGGAAAAAACCCAGAAGTCCATTTTAATCCATACGTAGGTGGAATTTGCCCGAAAATCACATGCAGAGGACAGGAATGAAACTACTTTCTAGATTAGACTAAGTATTTTATCTGTGCAGAAAAACTCCAGGCTAATGGTTACTGGTCTCCAGTGGCTTTTGATGAACAATCTTGAAGAAGCACGTGCTAGCGTGTCGGAGCTGAACATGCTTGTGCTCTTTACTGCAGTTGGACTTCAGTTTTTTGAAACCTCCTTCTCTAATTGGCATCTTTGGAAGCATAATCAAATGGATGCATATTTGAGAACACTGCTTCTTTTTTTTTTACTAAAGTACTGCCTTATGATTGCACTAGACCTGTTTTGCCCATTTGATTGTGTACTGGGAGTGACTGGTTTGAACTGCAGTATAATTCTTGTTTTGCATCAGTTTCTGAATAGTAACTTTTCAAATGTTTCATTGAAAGCAAGATAAAATTCTTCTAGTGGCACAAATCAGATAGCTGAAACAGAGTGAGCAAGGCATCACTCTTAAAGATACACAATTTGAAAGCATAAAAGAGAAACAACGAAGTAGGTGAGGTTACCTAACAGAGACTAAGCCTTAGCTTAATTAACCCGAATTCAGTTCCATGGTGTGTCATCTTATATTTTGGGTTGCTATCACTTAGCTTTTCAGTTTATCTGGTAGGGAGTCTTGGAAAATATTTATTCATGGACTGATAGTTGAAATGCAATGTCATATTGAAAGTTATCATACTAAGTGTAAAAAAGCAATACTTTGAATTGAGGGCACGTAAGACTGCTTAATTCCACCTGATTTTCTGAAGCACATCTACTTGTTGTAGTGTCATCTAACCATTAGCAAGTATGGGAAGGTATAAAGGAATGTGATAGATGGCTAGCAGCTTCCTGGCTCTGTAAGTAGATAATTTGAGCAGCAGTTGAGAAAATGGATAAAAAGTGGGATGAAGCAGGGGCAGTTGTAATGGATGGAAGCTCCCCAGAGAACGGGTTGTGAAGAACAAAGGTTGCATGGTAAGTTAGGGCTCATATGGCTTCCTTGATGACTGAGAGAGTAGAAGGTATGCAGGTAGTTGCTAGATGGCGAGGTGATAAGCAGCTTGGCCTGGCTTGGGTTCTGCTACTTCCCAGAGTGTGTTAGCTGAGAGGTGGAGAAGGAGGCAAGAGTGCTTTTCCAGCTGAGTGCTGCTGGTGGTTGAGGTTGGACATATCAACAGCAGGGAGTCATGTGGGAATAAATTAAAAGGGCAACTCTTTTTGCCTATAGGGTTTATCTGCATCCATCCTACCCAATTTATTCTCACCAAGGAGAGTGATGTATTGCCATAAAGGCAGAAGAAATTGTAAAGAAAATCAGTAGTAAATCTTCTTTGTTTTGAGGGTGTACATAGCTATAGCGATTTTCTTAAGTACTGCAAAACTATGAATCATGGCTGTAAAGATCTAATGTTCCTGATGTGCATTTCAGACAACTGACACCATTTTATTTGGACAAGGATAAAATCACAGATGTGATTTTTGGAGTTCCGTTAGTCGTTAAGTGTTTACCAAGTGAATCACAGTGGTGCTGATGGGGTTCTTTAAGACTTTATATATAGACAGAAAGGTTTTGTCTAGTGCATTAGCAAAAATGACACTGTCATTATTCATCTCACTCACTTTATTTTAATCGCCTTGTCCCTAGCAGACTTGTAAGTGCTTTCTAACGCACTAGACTGCGACTTTATCATGACACTTCTGTTTAAGCTACTGATAAATTTTATCTCTATAAAAAGACAACGCAACTGGCTTAAAACTATATACAGCCCATCCTTTCCAGGTTTAACATGGCCATCTTCCTATTAATCTCTGCTCTCTGGGGATAGGACATAAATATAGTTTATGGAGAGGAAAAATAGGTGGGACACACTGCAGGGACTGCTGCCGCTGTGAAAGCGAGTGCTACTGTTCTAATTCATGCCACTGCTTGGTCACATCCAACTGTACTTGACTTTATCTCAAGCTAACACAACCTCTAAATGTATTGCTAGACTGCTGGAAAGGGTTTTGAAGATTGAGAAGTGTGATGAAGAGTCTAAGTTTGTGTGGTAAATTAGGTTCCGTTTCACATCCTTGATGGGAGTTCAAGTCTCCCAGGTCCTGATGCAGTACTGTGCCTCTTACTCCCACTGAGTCACCACCAGGAGCTGTCTTGTGGTTGTGCACACACTTTGAACCTACCAGTTGTGCATGTCCAATGATCTCTACCTGCTCTACCTTTGAAATCTTACTAAATTGCACCAAATCAAAACTTCTACTGCTGTACTTTGCAATGCTCAATTGTGTTGTGCAGTATTTCAAGAGGGGGATGATGTTGAACTTGAGAGAAATGAATGCTGGACCTGAGTGGCAGTAAAGGTAACTCTTAACTGATGGAACTAACATTTGGCATTTGCTACCATTATGTTGGACAAAGCTAGGCCCACAACCCATAATTAACTGTTCCCTAAATTTTAAGTCCTACCTATTTTTCTCTGTTTATGGTTGTAATATAACTATCTAAATATGCCAATTCTGCTTCAGTTGTGAAACTCGTGCAGTATTGCTGCTTAGAATTTTGAAGTGACACTTGGCAGCTGATCTTCTAATTTTAAATTTACAAAAGCTCACCAGCTGTCTGTTGGCCATTCACAATAGATTAGGGAACAAACTCTTTGTTGAAAATCTCCTGAAACGTATCCTATGTGCCACTGAAATAAAGTGATTGCCTTAAATATAATTACAATAATATCCAAAAACCAGTTGTCAAATACTTGTCAGTTGATTGCATAGACAAAAAGGCTACTTGTCAATTGACTATCAAGTGTCCTTGTAAGAGAAGGAAAGTTTTTATTACTGGAAGTGACCTAATTTTATTCAGTAGCTCTTTCTTGCACAGCTATTTTTCATACTGCCTGGAATAATACATGAAATTCTCTTTCAGGAGGAAAATGGCCTTCCTTTGCCAGCTGATTTTTCAGTGTAAATGTATGATGCTCAACTGGCTCTTGTTCTGATATTTGTAAAATACTAATAGAAACAGACTTATT
Source organism: Thinocorus orbignyianus (assembly GCA_013400375.1). Taxonomy (NCBI): domain Eukaryota; kingdom Metazoa; phylum Chordata; class Aves; order Ciconiiformes; family Thinocoridae; genus Thinocorus; species Thinocorus orbignyianus. The sequence continues at coordinate 3,319,614 of VXBW01008446.1, read as the reverse complement.
TCTGGGAGTACTCTCATTTATGTCATCCAGACCTCATATTGCCTAAACAGGGTGATGGCACAGTATCTATCCTAAATATTTTGGTTGACTTTCCAAAGGTAAAATTGCTTACATTTATGTGTTTGGGTTTTGGCATTTTTGGTGGGTGTTTTTTTTTTTTGTTGTTTGTGTGTGTGTGGTGTTGTGTTTTTTTTCCTGAATGGTCGTCAGTCAACTCGTTCCTTTTAGATGCATGTAATTTGCTCATATATTTGAAGGACTTCCCTTTTGCATGCTGTGGTTTGCAGTTTGAAAGCCATGGAGTACTGCACAAGCCCTCCAGTCTGTCCAGAAGTCATGCCACGTAAAGCAACATGCATGTTTTTGGGTAGCAAACAAAATATGATGAATTATTAGCCTTTTGGATTTAAGTGCACGTGAGTCAGCAGTCAGGTCATTGTGAAGTAGTTGTCTGAAATGCTGCAGTTTAACTTGATTCAGAGCTTCATTCTGAAACCTCCTAAACTATAATCCTGACTTTGGTAGCACATAGGAGCATTCTTTTTGTGCAAACGTTTTAAGTGTCCTGTGGGGTAAATAGGTCACTGCTAATGGCTACAGACATGTACAGTGTAGGGATAATTAAAGCCTTTAAATGCTTTAGAGTAGCAGTTGTTCTCTTGCCCTGTTAACTTGAAGAAGTAGCTGGAAAATTGCCTGGATGACTTCATTTTAAGACTTTTTTTTTTTTTCATTTGTAACTGCTAAATGAGAGTTGGGTGCATCTAGTACATTTAAGTGGTAACACAACAACAGTCCACCTGCCTGCAAAATTTGCTGCATGTGGTTATCAACTCATGAGTAGTTTTATTAATGTCAAAGAAAGTGTTCTGAAGTACAAATATACACTGGGTTTCCTGAAACAACTCTAGTATTACTGCTAATGCAGTTGCATGAAAGTGAAGGTAACTCCTAGCATAACAAGCACGGTGAAAGCAAAGTTAAAGTTACTTTCTGTTGGCAGCTATCTAGAAACTTGCTTTAAAATCAAGCTGCTGTCAGTATTGTAAATGGTAGCTATACCACCTGCATTATTGAGGAGGGGCATAAAACTATTTGAAAGGAAAAAGAATTAACCATAAGCTCGACCTGTAGAAGATTATACATGTGGGTGAAATACCAGTTGACTGCTGAATTACGGACCTCCGCTGTCTCTTCTGTTTCCCCTTTCTCTTCCCATGTAACATTTTATTTTTATCCCTGTGTAGAAATATCTTCTCATCGCACCATCACTTTGAACAGTAGAGTTACTGTCACAGAAATCTTGATATACAGCAATGCTGAGGTGACATTTACCCAGTTCAGTTTCTTGCATGGTTGCTACTTACCTGCCTTAACAACAGGAGATACAGGGGAGGAGATAATTGGGCAGAAAAATAGCATGACTGACTGCATTAGAGATACAACTGATTGTATCTGTATTGCTGATTCATAATTGGAAGTAGACATGTTCCTGCCCTCATTACAGTTTAGATGAGATTCCTAACTAGGCTAAGAGGATAAAATAATTGTGTTGGTTTGACGTAGTAGTTTGCTTATGCATTGATGGACTCCGGTCAGGCATCCTAAAATGCCTGAAATGCTGAAGACTTATCTTAAAACAATGAAAAATGTTTCTTTGTAATTGCTGAATGGCTACAGCAATTTTGGGTTATGGTAGGTTAATTAGTAACTATACTCAAGGAATTAGAGATTAGTGTGACAGAGTTAAAAGTCCACTTACGCTTGATGGGAGTTTTGATATCCAAGATATCATTTTATTTACCTTCTGATTTTTAGGTTACTTTTTATCTCTTCATTAAAAAGTGATAATTGACGGTAGTTACCTCTTTACATTATCCAAGGGTAATACCATTGTGTTTGTATTTATGTATTTATATATATAATATCAATGTTAGTTTGTCAATCATGTCATTGTGATAGTTGATAGGGCTGACTCAAAGGATTCATTGCTGCGGGCTCCCCTTCAGTGCAACCTTTCTCTTTGGCAGGAAATTGCTGGCATCATCACTGACAGGCTGGTTTGTACATATACTATTGTACACTGTGCTTCTTTGGAAGGCTTTCTGATGTCGCAATTCTAATATGGCTTAGTGCTTTTTTGTCAAGATGTAGACAAAACATTATTGCTATTTTATTTTTATAAAATGTATTGCCTGTTTACAGGAGGAGATTAGATTTACTTGATAAGTCTTTTTGACAAATCCTGCTTGCTATTCTTTATTGTCTTCTGTGCGGTGAAACCCAATCATTATTTGTCCTGCTATTTCTCTGCAACTATCCAGTTCTTCCTTTGCCATAGGTGCGCCACACTTGCTGTTCTTTAAATTTAATCTTTTGTACTGTAGCCATCTCTCCTGAGTCCTCAAAAATAATAAACTGCTGATGGCTCTAAGGATTTTATCAGCCAGTTCTTTAAATATCCTGGGAGGAAATCTGTCTTGCCCTATGGATTTGTGTCTTTGAGAAAATAAACCAATCTCTCTCCCTCCCTCTATCTTTCTTCCTAACAAATGGCTTCTTTGTACCTCTCGTGCACAAAACAAGTTAGTGATCTTCAGTCCACGTAGTCAACCTGTCCTGAAGTAGAAAAGTGTGATTCCAAGTACAAGCAATAGCTACCACTATGCTCAAAGTGTATTTTTTTCCACACAAGAATAAATCTGTTTTTGTGGGGATTGCTGTTGGTACATAAACAGTGTAGAAAAGGAGATGAAAATAATAATGTATAAAGGCAGTAAAGAAGTCGTAATTAATTTCTGCTATAGTGATGCCACAACTGGAATACCGCATCCACTTCTGGGCTCCCCGGATCAAGAGAGACAGGGAACTACTGGAGAGAGTCTGGTGTAGGGCAACAAAGATGATGGAGGGATTAGAGCAACTCCCTTATGTGGAAAGGCTGAGGGAGCTAGGACTCTTTAGCCTGGAGAAGAGAAGGCTGAAGGGAGACGTAATTAATGCTGACGAGTATCTAAAGGGTGGGATGAAGGAGGGACATTGGGCACAAGCTGCGAACGTAGGAAGTTCCATTCAAATATGAGGCAAAACTTCTTTCTGGTGAGGGTGTCAGAGCTCTGGAACAGGCTGCCCAGGGAAGGTGTGGAGTCCCCTTCCCTGGATTCCTTTAAGAACTGCCTGGATACAGTCCTGAGTGATGTTCTCTGGGCAATCCTGCTTTGGCAGGGGAGTTGGACTGGATGATCTCGAGACGTCCCTTCCAACTCTGACAATTCCATGATTCTTTGGCAAACTCTTGTTGTTCAGATCTTTTAAAAATTAAAATGAGGACAGTCAGATGATTGTATGTACAAACTGGTGTCAGGGCATCTTATTTCTAAACATTAAACTCTTCTGTCACTTGCTGGAGATCAAGATAAGTATCAAATAACCTGGCATGAATTTAAGGTGAATGGTGACACCAGCTGCTGATGAAACATACGTCTATATAGGACAAAAAAGGTAAATCTACAGCTTCACTATTTAAACTCTTGAAAACTTCAAATTGCACATTTCTTCCAAATTAAAAGAACGGTAGTGTCTTCAATTAAAACAACAATGTACGATCATACACTCTTCAGGGTTTCAGTATTGTGAACCGAGTCATCCCTTGAGTAGTTGAGTAAGTCTGGCTTTAGTGGCTTAAAAGGAATATTAAAGGCATGAACCCATGTATTTCCTCATGTAAAGACCATCTTAGTTGTTATGGGTGGGAAGGAGTGAACGTTGACCAGTAGTTGTTTTGGGAGTGGGGCTTATTTAGAAACCACTGAAATTAGAGCTGCTATTGTGTGATCTGGAATGACATTCACCCAGGTATAGACAAGAGTATAAAGAGCCAAACACTTGTAAAAGAACAAGATATTTTTTTAAAAAAACCAAACGAAGCTTTTCACAAAATATCAAAGTTCTATTAGAAATCTGTTATTTACGATACATCATCACTTAATTTGTGCTATTCTCTTGAATTGCTTAGTACTTTGGAGTTTTTATTTTAAAAAAATAAAGAACATGGCTTTGAAATGTCTTGGAGACCGTTGGCACTTTTCATCTCTGTGTGTTCTTAATGAAATAACTCAGAAACATGCATTATCAAAGATTGTATTAATGCCTAAAAAGCAGTGTAAACAATATCCCTGATGTGCCTTGGTATCCTTTTATTTTCATTGCTGTGGGCTTGAAATACACTAAGCAATTTAATTCTTCCAGGCTGCGTTGTTTAGATAGGATGACAGTATCAGATATTTTCCTGCCTTTAATGGCTGTTGGGATTGTCATTGCTGAAGAAAACAGCTGAGCTGCCTGTTAAACAGTTTTCTCTGAGCCTATAGCTACACTAAAATGGAAAGCAGTGCATGGGTGTTTATACATATGGCAAGTGCATGATCTTTCAACCTAACACTGGATCTTTTATGTCTCCAAGCCTCAGCATGCAGAAATGAAATGTTTAGTAAAGATGCTTTGTGTCCCCTTCAGCGACTACTTGCGTTCAATTTTTTCTCTTCTTTACACCTCCTTTTTCCCTTTGCATTACTGAAAAGGTGGGAGGATTTGGAATGTGTAGCCAAATAAGTCAGGTTATTTGTTTAAACACGCTTGTTGCATAAATGCAACTTTATTTTATACTTTTTGGTAAAGTTTAGAAACGTCTAACAATAGTGCTTCGTGCAAAGATTACATACATACTAGTGAAGAACCACTGGACCTAAAAAACCAACCCAAAACCCATGAAACAAAGCAAAAACAAAGCTGCCACAATTTTAAGAACTATGTAAGTGGAAGATCACTGTCAGGGTGATCACCCTGACACCCAACTGCAACCTTCACTGAAGATCACTGTAATGTTCGATGGAAAAGCTGTGTCGAGAGTAAATACTTGGGATGCAAATTATAAAAGATAAAATAGCCATTCAAATAAATCTGTTATAATTAGTGAGGTTATAATAAGATCTAGGGAGTATATAAAGTGCTGTGTAGCTGATGCAGTTGGTATTCTGTTCTGTGGCGGGGTCAGACTCTTGCCAGCCACAGCAATATGTTGGTTTTAAGCATTTGTTCTGAACCAGGAACTGAAGCCGATCTTTGTACCTAGTTATGCTGCAAGCTTGCACCGATGGTGATCCATAGCTTACCTCCTTCTTCCCTGATAAACTCATTCATTATACTGGCCTCCATTTCTTGTCATGACATGCAATGATGCTGAAATATCTGTCTTGTGGAAAAAAAATTATTAAAAAAAATAAAATTATCTAGAGATAGTGGCAATCCCAAAGGCACTTGTACAATGAATTAACTTCTTGTAGTGCATTAAAGTGTATGGATTCTAATTAATTCTGGCATTACCTTTTTTCATAAAAAGAGCCATCTTATCATAAATTCATAATTAAGAAGGATTATGTGTGGTGAAATTGACCTTTGTACCTTTATTCCTTTTTATTTTAATGCAACCGTCTTCAAAAAAAAGATCTGGGCCTCGAGCAATTTTAGGATGAGAATGAAGTGGAATGGAAAATGTCATGGATATTTACAAGCACATTGCCTTTTTGTTGCCATGGTTTGTTTATGTTTGGCTTATAAGCTTTGTTATAGGGGCATATAAATGTGCTTTCTAGTGCTAATATTTTATTCATTAAAGATGTTGTTCACATCTCAACTGAACAGTTGGGTGGTGTCATCTCTCTGTTAAATTCATTATTCAAGGGATTTTCTCTGGAGAAAAGGAAATTTTGTGGCTATTCTTCCATCTTTTCACTCACTCCTATCCTCTCCAGGCTTAGAGCATCCTCTGCACCATTCAGTCACTCCAGGAAAACAAATGAAGAAGAAAAATGTCTTAGCTTAAATAGACTCTTATATGTCCCTTTTGAATCACTCTCTGCCTGTGGCTGAACTCAGGGGTAGGGCTGTCCTTTTTGACTGGCAACAGTGGAGAGTACAGTGAATTTGAGCTCCTTAGTGCCTTGTGTTGGTCACGCTCAGCAGACTGCATCTGGTAACTGCAAAAAGCCATGGCACAAGGAGCCAGATCTGGTGTGGGAGGTCACTGTGGTGCAAGTGAGGTGCTGCCACCATCCCCATGTCCAGGGGTAGCTGCTGGGGTTACAATGCTGTGGGAAGGTGTGGATAGGGAGGGGGTATAAAAGGGTGAAAAGGTAAAAGCTCAGGCTTGTCACACATGACATTTATATCTGGGAGCTTTGTAGGCGGGGTAGGAGTGAGATTCAGTGATGGAAAATTTGTTCTGTCTGTGAAACGTCTATATACAAAACAGTTGCTCTTGGTGTGGTTTTCAGTTTCCAACAGACAAAGCGGCTGTTCCTTTCCTGAAGCATGTTTTACTGAAAAGCTCAGTGGGAAGTGGAAATCTGGGTTTGACCCATCAGGAAACCGGGCACTTTTTTCTTTTTTTTTCTTTCTGCTCCTGGGAGTGATTTTTCATCCCTTCATATTCTATCCAAGCTGTCCTGCGGTTTAGTTTTATTGATAAATTATGTTAACTTGATGCTGGAACTTGTCTACAAATGGCTGTTGAAATTCAGATCTGTTACTCTGATGAATAAATTGGATGACAGCTACCAGGGAAGAGTGAATACATGTTTTATTGGAAGAATAAAACATCCACTAAATAAATGGTACCAAGAATAGAAAAACAAACCATACACAATACTTTTGTGTCCAGACAAAGGCAAAACCTTTGTAGCATAAAACACTATTCATGCAGATAAGTCAAAATATTATTTTTTAGCCAGTTTTTGCAGCCTGTGTTAGCAAACAGATAAGAGTTCTAAAAATTTAGAAGTCTTATGTTTGCTTTCATCACAGTTTTGCTGTAGCATTGCTATTCTACTTTTTTTTAGAACGTTATGGTCATTTCTGCCTGTGTCTTGTATCCCTTGAGACACTGATATTCCTTCCAGTTAAGTATGGGACAGAAGGGGCTCTAAGACTTGTTTTGGTGATTGTGGGAAGTCACTGGCACTGATCCCAGTGAGGGAACTGGTCCTGAGGGCTCTATGTAGGTGTGAGATCAAGTTCTTAGATGGAGTGATGAAGCTTAGCTGGATCCCAGCAAAAGAGAGGATGAGTATGGATTTCCCTTCCCATCTTCTAGGGGCTGAAGGCAGTGGGGAAATTACACACAGCTACTTCTGCCTGTAAAAATATCTTGTGTTCATACAGTCCTGCACCAACCCAGATGCTGAGAAGGAAAATAAGGTGGTGGGATTTTTTTTTTGTTGTTTTTCTTTTTAATTACCTTATCATGCGTCTTCAAAATTTTTGTTGAATATTGCTACTATTTAGTGTTTACCCCAAACCCTGCTGCATTGACTGCTGGGAGAGGGCAGGAGTAAGGGGCTTGTTAACCTTGGCCTGAGGAAAAGAGATTCTTCAGCTAGGATGGGGGTTTTTTGGGGTTGTTTTTATTTGTTTTGTGGGGTTTTTTTGTTTGTGATTGTGGTGGTTTTTTTTTTTTTTTTTAATTGCTTGTATTTATTGAGCTTCTTTCTTAGTCTTACTGCTTGCTTTGTTCCTCCTCCACTGCTTATTGCAGTTTCTGGCTGTTACTGTTCCTACCTGGTTAGCCTTTCCCAATGTCCCTTTGTCACACGATGAGCACTTGCCTGTTTTCCTGCCTGAGGGACAGACAGGTCGGGCTGGGATGGGAGGCACTGTATTTCCCAGTGTCTGAGGGCCTGGTGAGATGCTCATGGGGTTGTCAATGGTAGCTGGTGTCTATTGCAGTAGATATTCAAAGGTGCCTGTGGTTGAATTGAACAGTTTTGAAAGAGGAACTCATGTGCTGTATTTCTTTTCAATTAACTTTGTTCTGAAAGGGCTACATGCTGCAGTGTTTTAATGTGTTGCCAATATATTTCAAGTTACTTTGAGAGCCCCAAGGCAGAAGACCCTTGAGAAGAACCGTTATTAGGATCTCTGGGCTTTATGTGTCTCCATAGTCATGTTTAACATTGGTAGAAGCTGCATTAGATAATTTGCACCATGAAATGAAATGTACATAGTTTATTTGACTGTTTCATTTCATTGTGTGATTGACATATAAAGGATTTTATTGAATAGGTGAGATGTTGGGCTGTATTTCATTAATACCTGAACTATACAGTTATAATCAACCAAGACTATCAAGTTTTTTTCTTTGCTTTCCTGCCTCTCTCCTCAGTCTGTTCACCTGATTGTAATGCAAAAAGACATGGTTCTTAGAAGCTCGGTGGCACAAAGCAAAAACCAAGTATCCCTTTTGGTCCCATGTTGATGGTTTTATCAGCCTTTTCTGGGAGGGAACAGACTATACAAGAGAAGGAGAGAGCCTTTTCTCTCTAGCTAAATTGCTCTGATATTTTTTTTTTCCTCTGACTTCTGCTGTTGGGGTTTTTTTTTAGTAATTTCTGAGGATTACTTAGTGGTTATGTTACTCCTACTCTTAATGTATGCTAAAACATCTAATTTAGAGGCACTTGTCTGTTGTTTCTCTAATCAATGGTATGATGCAATATGGCAGTACATAATTAAAAAGTACTTTAAATAGACATCAGTCTGTTAGTTTTCACTTGGGATGAAAATTAACAGAGCCTAATAATATGGCTGCATTGGTGTGTGGTCAGCACTTCCAGTAATTTTAGACCTTACATTAGGAGTTTAAATGTAATTGAGTTTATCTAATTCCCTCTGCAAAGTATGTTGAGCCTGCCATGAGTTCTTTCTTTCCAGGGTTTATAAAATGCATAAAGACGTTCCTAAAGGATGAAAGTTGAACAGAAGTATAACGTGAGGTTTTCTGGTGAGGCTTACTTTGAGCTATTTTCTTTATGCTTGACTTGTTCAGTTTGTGCGGCAAGTCTCAAGAGCAGGAGCATCCGAATGAGGCACTGTGTGCCCTCTTCTTTGATTCTGATTATTTATCTACAAAAAACTCAGTTCTTTTGAGCTGTGTGTTGTCACTTTACCACTTATTCCCCCATAGTCCTAGCACAGCTCTCAAAAGTTTCGTCTTTGTAACAGGGAATTTATTTGCTTGTTGGTCTGTTCCACTCTTTGGGTATTCTTAAACCAGTTTCAAATGGGTCGGGAGGGGGTATCCCCAAAGTAACATCATTTCAACTTTTGGCAGTTGGATATAGGAACAAGGTTGGGATTAGCACTGCCCATGGAAAAGCAGGCAATAATGCAGGTGCATGTACCTATGTGGGTAATCAGTAGCTCTGTAAACCTGGAAGTTTTCAGCCTTTCCTTTTAATTAAGACTTACTTAAGTACAAAATTTGTTTGTATTAATACTTTCCTTGCCAAGATAATGACGGGTTGGAAAACATTTGATGCAAATGTAAGATCAGGGATAAAAGTGACTGACTATTATTGAGTAAATGTCTGTAGTGGCAAGTAAGGTAAAAGGAGACAGCAGTGCTATTAGACTTTTGTCCTTTGAAAGATATTTTGTATGTGATAATTTCTTCTAAATCTTCAGACTTTCATGGAAAATGAGGAAGACACAAGAACTGTATGGTTTGAGACTTTGTGCAAGCTTCTAACATAACATAAATTGTGCATTACGGATCCATGTATTCTTTAGCTTTCTCTCAAAATTCTAGGTGGAAAGGGTATGCAGGGGAAAAGTAATACTTTTGTTATCTAGAGAAAACGTTAGGTAGTGTAGCGTGCTCAGTAATTTCTCCACTTATCATTGGTAAAAGGCTTGCTTTCTTTGTGCTTCTGGTTTGTTGTGGGGTTTTCTTTGGAGGGTGTAGCAGGGCAAGGACTTCTCAAAATCCAGCAGAATGCTTTGTAGCAGTGCAAAGAATAGCTCTAAGGACTCTGCAAGGTGCTGTCCACCATCTGAAACAGGTTGTGAGATCATCTGACAAAATCAAGTACTTCAGTTTAAACCCACTTGCTTTTAACCAGATTCCTTCTTGATTCTTTTTTGAGGTCCCAAATCACTGGAGTCAGTACAGTGTCCAAGAGGAAGAAAATAGAGTTGTCAGATTACAACTAAAAACAGTTAATGAATAAGGAAGAAAATGTAGTACTTTATGTAGTAAATTAAAACTTCCTAAGAGTGGTTCAGTGCTGCTAGAACTCACTGGTTCATGACGGTTCTTCAGAAGTTACCATGCAGTGCAGTTGGGTGTGTGGTCCAAAGCTAAAGCATCATTTAGTCAGGCAAGAGATGTTGCTGTTTTCCTCCTCTTGAAGGAGAGTCACTTTAATGCCCATTGTGTGACTTCTTCTAAGTATGTCTCCTGCAACAGTAGCAGTCATTGAAGAAAGCAAGAATTCTATTAAAGCAGTCTGCCACTTCACTTTACTCTTAATTGCCAGAAATCTGTTACTGGGGTGGTATAATTGTGTCAGTAGAAGGCTGAGGTAGGACTGAGTGGTTTTAGTACAGCACTAACAAGCATTGTTATATATAGTAAACACTCATTGTGGAAAAAGGCTTTCACACCACCCCCACATCATACCACCCCCTGTATCCAAATTAAAACGTCAGTTTGACCCTTCTTTGAAGGAGAAAGTTACAAAAGTCCTGAGAATGGGAGCTTTTTCTGTGTTCCTAGGACTGCTTATAAAGTTATACGTTACCTAGGATCTGAAGCTCTATAGATTGAGACTATTCTCAAATATTTGACATAAATTTGAATTAAATACTGTAATAAAGCTATTTTCCTTTGACCAACCAACATCTTAACTATATGACTTTAGAGTTTCAGTTTTCAGTTAGTGTTGCTCACACTGTTTGACCTATAAAAATAGAATATAGAAAAAGAATAGAAGATAGAATCACATAGAAGGATTATTAATATCTCCAGATTTCTTTCTAATGGTGACCTGGATATATAGGATTTTGTTGTAGATGTAGCTAAACTTGGTTAAAATGCTTCTCAGGTGATCGGTGTGAGGAGCATACAATGCATTAATACATATAAATCAAGCAATTAATGTTAACACTTGTTTTGCATTACTAGTTTATTGTGAAACCCATGTAACCTCACTAGATGGTGCTGCAGAGTAGGCTTGTTTTGGATTATTGACATTTAAATTCATGGATGCCATTAGTCAACCAGACCACAGTGCCTGTGCCTGTAGGGTTTTCAAAAGCTTTTAATTTGACTTTACGCCATCTCTTTGTGCCTGTTGAAGACAATGTCAGACCTTCTGTTGAATGCAATGACTGCAAAATTAAGTGGTGCCAAGAATTTCTGGCAGTGCTGAAGTTTTGAACCTGATTTAACATCAGAATTTACTGAAACTTGTTGGTCAGGGCCAAATTCTGTATTAGATATTTCTGATGCAAGTTTTATATCATATCCTTATAGAAAGTGATGTGTTTTCAAAAAGCATGGAGATGAAAGCCTAGAATATTGATGTTGTTGCATTATGATAAGATATGTGGTGTCAAGTGTTTTGATGTCATCTGCTTACAGTCATGCAGAGGGCAGTTGCCCTTAAAATCCTGAAGCAGTCAGAGGAAGTCAGTAGTTGCACAAGGTTGGGCGCTTTTTTTTTCCCCTCTTGTTGCCTTATACTGGCATGGATAATGGCTTTACCTGTCTCTTTTGATGAAGATCCAGATAGGTGGTTGTCCAGCATTGGCTGTGATCACAGTTTATTTCATAGAATCATAGAATGGTCAGAGTTGGAAGGGACCTTAAAGATCATCAAGTTCCAACCCCCCTGCCATGGGCAGGGACACCTCTCCCTAGAGCAGGTTGCTCCAAGCCCCATCCAGCTTGGCCTTAAACACTTCCAGGGATGGGGCATCAACAACTTCCCTGGGCAGCCTGTTCCAGTGCCTCACCACCCTCACAGGAAAGAACTTGCAAAAACTTCCTTTATCTGCCCAGGTGATAGATGATGTGAATATTTGTTAAAAATAAAATTAGGAAAAAAAAAAGTGCAGCTGCTGGTAATTGTGTCTTGCTGCTGATTAGCTGTCTTTTGAGTATTCTTTCCAGATGATTTTGTATGTCTTTAAGATAGGTTTTGCACATAAATTCTCTCTCTGCATTAGACATAAATTCCAACTCTTAATGCATGAATCATTATAGTTACATTATAATGATAAATCTTTGAGCTACACTGTCTGGATCCTGAACAAATATAGCAGATGCAAAACCTGTTCAAATATGACTTTTATGTGTGTTTTCTTTTTAATATGTATTTGTTTTATTGTATTTGGTGTTGTAATTAGGAATAGATATTGAAAGTTCTGGTTGAGAATGTGAGCTTTTGTTTTGTGAGCTAAGTTAGGAATAATGTCTTTTTTTAAAAAAAGCAAACATTTATTAAATCCAGATTGATGGGTTTTTTTTGGTGTAAAATAGTGTTAAAACTTTCTGTAACAAAGGATTTTATTTTGTAGTTTAAGGTTTTATTTACCTTTTGTGACATTGTAAAAACTCATTATCTTTGTCTCTCTCCATCTCCCCAGTAAAGCTGAGATAAGGCAGCCTACAAATGAAGTGTTTTATTTTGCTCTGTAGGAGCAACATCTAAAGTATTTTTAACAAATACAGTCTTTTAACTCTCAGTAATAGTCACTATTTTAACGCTTTGATAAGAACATTTGTATTGGATACACAAGAGAATACTGAGATGTGCTTAGAAATAATTTTTCTCTGTCTAGTTTTCCCAAGAATGCCTCTGAGGGCAAGTTGGGTTGAGATCTGCTGGGAACCAGGGAAGAGCTACCTTCATTAAAGACACAGTTTGTTAATTCTTTTTTTTCCCCTCTTCCTATACTTAAGATACCATTTAAGAGTTACCTGGCAGGCAGTGACAGTAGATTAGCATAAGTGCTTTACCAATGGCTGCATTTTATTCTAGAACTGGTTTCATAAAGAACGTTTTTCACACCTGTAGATTCATTGTAATGAATCTGGTCATTCTCTAATCAGCTAGAAAGCAGGCAGAAAGTGCTTTGGGTCTGGGCTCATGGATGTTTTTATTTCTTATAGGCTGTGTCTCCTATCATATGTGCTCTTTTATGGGGCTCATAACAAGCCAGGAAAGAAATGGTTAAAGTGGGAGTTGCAAGATTTGGTCCAATAATTGCATTAACAAAAAGTAGCACTGCAGGGAAACTCAATTCCCATTCATTGCAGTGTCACTAGATGGTACTGCAGAATAGGAAAACACCCAAAGTGCGAATTTTGTTCAAATACAGGATGTGTAGAGAGAGCTCTAACCAACAATGAATATACTTTTTTGAGCAAAGAAGAGAGGTTGGTTGGTACTTCAGAAATTACTTTTATGCTGCTCTGTTTCTTTTTCAGCTGATACACACGTGCAGCAATGTCCTGAAACACTGAGTCGTTAGATCCACAACTTGATTTTTTCAATTTCAGCAGTTCAGAGAAAAGCTTTGCTTTTGTTTTCATTACCCTATCGTTTCTAGCCATTTTTCTTAAAACTGTGATGTCTTTATATCCCTGTTGGCATAATGCAGTTTAAAACTTTGCCTAGACAGCCCTGCAGTGCTTCTTGGCACAAGGCATGATACACACTTTTATGGTGTGTAGTCTATGTCGTGTTTTGTCGTTGGCAGGATAATCAGAAAGCAAAACCAGAGTTCATCAACAGCCAGAATGCATAAAGTTACACCATAGAAGCTGACATGGTGGTTGAGCTTTCCTTTGGGACAGATGATTTCAAGATCACGCCGAGAGTGCTGTGATGTTTCCCGTAGGCTTTGCTCCCCAGGAGAAGGCCATGAAATGCATCCAAAACAGTGGTGCTGTGTTCATTCCTGCATATCTCTGTCAAGTTGGTAGGCACCGTCACTGGGGTGCTGCTGGGCAGACATCATGGTGAAGGAACCCTCTAGTACCTGAGTCAGTGGAGAGCTATACAAACCTGATGATGAATTTGAGCCACATGCTTTTTCTTCAAAGATAATTGAGAAAAGATTATGATCTTGTATTTATCCAGTGTGCAATATTTTGGTGGAAGTTTGGTTGTTGTTTTGGGGGTTTTGGCTTTTTTGAGGGAGGGAAAAAAAAAAAGGAGAATTTTTGCTTTTACCTGTTTTGACTGCAACTTTCAGTGTAATCCAAAGGCTTTAATACCTTCTTCGCTGTTGCTGTGGCTCATTCTGATGAGGACTTTTGGGGATTTTTCTGCAATAAATCCTGAATCCTTTTCCTGGTCATTATATTGAAGCTGCATTTTATTTTGCAGATTCTCTCGTTGGGCCTGTGGTCTGTGGTGATCGCATAACAGAAAACTTTACTTTCTTTCTCTTTTCTCACTAAAAGTCTACAAATCTGCTTTGGAGGTTTTTTCTGTGGTTTATTAGGAGAAATGGTGGAGAAAAAGAGTAGGAGGTTGGAAACAAAACAAGAACTTCCCAACACAAATTGAGACACAATTAGAAGCGTTACCATGCTCCTTAGCAGTTAGATGTGAGAGAATAATTCAAAATGAATCACTTAGTCAGCAAAATCAGCTACTTTTTCTGTATGCAGAAGTGTGGGAGCAGCTGTTTAATTTACATTAGGAGGAACTGAAGTAGTATCTTATTTCACCAGACACTCATTGATAGAGTGTACCATATGATAAACTTGACCGTAGCAACACCCATTTAAAATGGGGTTAAGTCTTGTATTTCCTCTTATGATGTTACTTGTTGAGCGTGATGCTGCTTAGAACAAAATAGAGTTTGTGCAAGGAGAAGAGGAGAAGATTGCGCTCCTTCCTTTCTGCAAGATCTCTGGTTCTGTGTAGCACTGGGCAATGTCTCTCCTGCTCTCCCACCCACATTCCACTACAATGGAAAAAAAAGATATTAAGTGGCTGACCTGGCTGGGACTTTTACCTGTCTTGTTATGAATGAGCAATGGTTATGGTTCTGCTTGGGTTTTGGCATCTTTCCTGCTATATTTCACGTGTGCCAAAGCTACTGCTTAAGCTATTGCATAAGTAATACAGAAAAGAGAAATATAAAAATACAAGCCTTAGTTTATTATGCATCAAAATGGGTCTAAATTCCACAGCAAATGATTGTAGCTTCTGCTTCACTTTACGAGAAAGTGAGGATTTGATTTGTGATCGTCACAGCTTTCAAAGGAGGCTATTTTTATAAATGTGAAGATAATCAGTTGGGAGGACTTGAGAGTAGGTGTCTGCTGTAGGTGCATGCATGTGTTAGCCAGTGCATGTGCTGTCCCCTGCAGATTCCTTTTTCTACAGAAAAAAATGCAAATTGCTTATTGACTTTGCTAAGTTAGACAAATTACATGCTTAGCTCTGTTTCATGTAACAATTTCATTAAACAGTATCCCTATGCCTAGAGTGTCTGTTAAAGAATACTTGAATATAGGAGTGTTGTTTGATGTGTAAAGATGTTGTGCCTGTCACTGGAGCACAACCCTTTGAGACTTAAGCCACTGAGATCTTAAAGATGTACAAGAAGGATTCAGAAAAGCTAATAACATAGAAGCTGTTGGTATGTTAGGTCTATTGGAGAAAAGAACTGAGGACTTTCAATAACAGGTTGGAGACTTTCAAGCTAATTAAACGTGCAGTTTTAGTCCTTTCAGTAGCATGCAATCAGAAATTCATTTTTCTCCCTAGAGTTGCTCTGCCCCAGAGAAACAAACGTGTGGCTCCAGAACCAATAACACAGACCTTGAGATCAGAAGTATTTTTATTGCTCAGTAATTGAAACCACAGGTTATCTCCTCAAGAAATGGATATTTTAATACCTTGATAAACACAGGTTTGAATTTTGCATACATTGAAGTAATTTCATAGCAGGTGAAGAAAATTATATTGATTTTTAGAAACAAACAAACAAATAATCCCCCAAACCCTCCCCTTTTCGAAGCCACTTGTATGAAGTGTTTTCTGTATGTTCAGTCACTAAGCCGGTTAAAGCTCTCAACACCCACTAATGCAGGTATCTTCATTTGTATTTGAATTTATTGCTCTTAGGTTTGTCTCGGTGAGAATTTTGCCTTTTAACTTTCATTTGAAGGCAGATTGCTTTGTTATATGAACTTTGCTCTGGATTCTTTTCCGTTTAACTAGCAACTTTTCTCATTGATTTGTGCCTTTATTTGCTCAGCTATGGTAAGAGGTAGCCAGTTTTTCTCTTAGGTCTATTAAAAGACCATTATCACAGCATTTCCTCCTGAGATCTTTTTACCCTTATCACATTTGCTATAAATTCATGAACTCCCATTTCATTGAAGATATTTATGCCATATGGGCCATTTTCTTTTATAATCAGATTGTAACGGTAAGTTCCAATGTTAAGTGCCCATTCCAAACTTCTACTGTAGATGAATGATTTCTGCATTTTTTGCAATTACTGCCTTAAAAGAAATGACATCATGATAAAACATTGCTTAGTAAGACAGAAATGGCAGTAAAAGCAAAAAGCTTGAAGGGGAGTTTTGCTTTTCTGATCTTTCAATTACTTCTTAAGTGTAGAGTTAAATTTAATACACAGTTTAATATATAACAGTACAGTGAATAGCAGGGCAAGTTCTACAGAGAGCTCAGACTCCTCTTTAATTTGAAATCTGCCCTTTTACTCCTAAGGGTTGCATTCTTGTAGAAAAAAGTGATTTACTGGTAGCATCAGTGAACATAGTGTGAGGCGTTTTGAAATCAAACTATTCAACCTCTAGGAACAATTTTTCGTAAGGGAAAGTACATGGAAAATATTTTTTTTTAACACATTTACAGAAATTTGCCAAAAATGTATTTGACTCATCTGATCATTGAACAGGAGCAATATTATGTTATCTAACCACAAATTTGTCGGGAAAGACTGTTCAATGGCTGTATGACTGAAGTTTGTCTTGTTAGCTTGGTCCTGAACTAAGAACTAGACTGATCAAGGCTGGAAAGCAATGAGACAAAAGGCTAAGTTACAGTTTTGTTTTCCTCTTTTTTTGGAAGACCAGAAAGCAGGAATACTTTGACTACTGTTGGAAAAAAAGACAATTGCTTTGAATTGTTTAGGGAAAAAAAGCAAAGGAAGAAGTCTCCAAATAATGGTGGTCAGTATGTAAGTTTCAATTCGGTAACAATTCAGGTTTGTGAAAATGAAAGGATTGATAGAAAACCATGAATTTTAAGATGCAACAAATGCCTTTATTGCTGAAGCGGGAAATCCTGTCTTCAGATTTAGAAGTGGGTGATGAGTTCTCAAGTGTAGAAAAATTGGTCTGTGATACTGTAGTATTATGCTTGCTGGGAAGAAAGAAAAGCCAATAAAGGAAAGAATAATAGTCCATTGATCAACCCGCTATCACAGCAGGATAACTAAATCTGCTGTCACCAAATGTATCACACAGCCACTTGATTAAACTCATGTAATTTGCTTGGATGGATGCAAGAGTTTAGCTCTCATCAGCAACTGTGGACAAAGGCAGATAAGGAAGGCACTGAAACTGGAAGAGCTTCCAGCTGAAAACTCTCCATTTGCTTCTCAAAGCAGGAGGTCGTTCCACTGTTGTTGTCCATATTAATAGCACAAATTGCTGTCTCTTTGCATTTTATAAGTCACTAATACAGCACAGTAGAGACATTATCAGGTTCAATCAGCTCTATTCAGTTATCACATCATCTAGGAGAAAGGAGGGGTGTCTTCTACTTAAAGGAGAGGGTGGAGAGTTGAAGGCAGGGGGGAACTCCAGGACAGTGACATGGTTGTGCAATACAATCTGAAGTGAGGAGAGTGATGGGAGAAGTGTTCCTCATTCAGTACTAGAGACACAGGAGGAGAAGACTTTCATATATAACCCATGCCAAGTGAGCAATTACTCTGGGGTTTTTTTTGTTTTCCTTTTAAATGTTGAAAAATGGAAGTGTGCCTTGAGGGGGAGCCTTGGGATGTGATAGTGAGTCCCAACTACCTTAGGAGATATGCAGCTCACCTCATAAGCAGGTGAATAGTTCATTAGAGTATGGTCAAGTGAGTGGTTCTTAGAGCTGAAAGGCAAACTGATGCATGGCTGTGTGTACACAATTCACTTTCAAATCTGATCTTGATCAGGGAATGTGCTACAGAAATTTTGTTTTTATCGTGAGAGAGCAGTTAAGAGAGCATTGCTGGTTTTTCATCAAAGTGACAATTTGGTAGGAAATGATCAGCTTTGTTCTATTAATCCTATGTGAGCTTTTTTGTATTGTGCATTGTACAAAAGAACTGTATAACTCCACCAGAAAAGTACTTTAAATATTTTACTTCTGGATTGATGCCTCCAAGGTGAAGTAGTGTTCCTTCAAATCTTTTCATTTTACTCTTATAAATTTGTTTTTAATGAACAGGATTTCCCTAAACAGAGCAATAGTGGGCACTGCATATGTTGCCTGTACATCATCAGATCAATCCTTTAAGCTGACAAAACTTACATTAATTATCAAATGTCTAGCATAGTTGAGTAGAATTGAAACTGATATATTGGGTTCTTTTATTCTTTCATATCTTCAGGACCTGACTACGTGACAGAATACATAATGCAGCTACATTTTTGCTTTGGCCTCTCTGTTAGACCAGTGTATGCTCATCAAGTCCCTATTACACCAAATTTGCTTTGCTTTCTTTGTGTGCTAAAATTCATTACACTTGGTTGAATTTTCCTATAGCTAAAAGTATTAGAGACTTACTCTGCATAGAGAAAAGGGCTTGATTGGAAGTGTTTCTTTCAGGATGGTTATATTATATTTGTCTATGACTGGTCACAGTCTCTGGAAACATCAATGGAAATACAAGCATGTAATTCTTCATATGTCTGTTTCTGTGGAAATAAAATTTTCCAGGGATAAATCTTTATATTAAAAAACCTTGACTTCCTATTAGTAGGTTACACCCAATGGTTGCTATAACCAGGAGCAAGACTTCTCTGAACTTACATTGAGTTTCCAGGGCCCAAATACACCAGTTGGTCAGGATATGTTGAGGGGAGCTAGAAGTCACAGTCTATTTGTTCATCTAGTTTTAGTCCCTTTTAAGTATTCTTTGAGAAATGCATTGCATTCTCAGATTAATTATGATGACCCCTTTCCCTTAAAGTATGAAAAGTCAAATCTGTGTTGTGTTTGAATGGAAATGCCTAATGCATTGGAAAGTTAACTTTTCTGTAAAGGACTACCTTTCCATAAAGACAGGATGTGTGGGGATGTCTGCCTAACAGCTAACCACCAGCAGCTAACAGCATCCTCTAGTGTTTATTACCACAGGCACTGAGTTCAATTAAATAGGGCTTATAAGTAATAGCATATCACAAAAGAAAGTAAGAAATAGACAAAAGTGTATTTTGAAATATGTTCTTAAGTGTATGGCTGTAAGGTATTATTAATTTTTCCTCCTGACCAGATTAATTGCATAAAATGTGGTTTTGCTTGACTCAAACTACTCATGAGTTTGACTAGTTTAGAACAAAACATTTTTAAGGCAGATTCTCAAGCCAGATGTAGGCCCCAGGTTTTTTCTGAAACCACTGAGGGATCTTTCCAGAGTAAGAACAAGCTGGATCAGTCCAAAAGAACTGCAGCCCATTTATTTTTTTTTCTGCTGCCCAGGCAACTGCCCACATAGCGTGGAAGGGCATGAACTATTCTGAAATGGGCAGCTCTGATTTGCTCTAGAAACTCCTGCTCCTTGCATGAAATCCATGTCTCATGGAGGCTGAATGTGGGAACAGGAAACCGAGCAAAGTCTTAAGTTCTGAATGCTTGTGACTTTCGGGCTTTTAAGAAAGGGTCAGGGATGATTCGTCTCCTCCTCTCTGACTTAGTCTATAAGAGATTTTTTTAATGCAGACTGATTTTCCCTCAGTAGCAGTGGTAAGAACTGTTCTTAAGTATATTTACTGAGCTTTGGGGTTGGGCTTTTTTTGGTAAATGAAAGCATTTTTTAAGGTAGATGTGAAGATTCAAGTTTATATTTTGCTGGTATAAGGAGGACATTCTCCATTCTTTTTTTTTCTTTTTTTTTTTTTTGGCTTTGCTCTTTTGATTCAAGATGATTTTAACCCCAAACAAGCTCCATAAACTAAAATGAAAGGCCATGTAGAATTAGGGGGTCCTGGTTCGCTTTTTTTTTTTTGTGTGTGTGTGTGTAGAGGACAGAGAACTTAATTGTGCTGGCAATGTAATTTGTCATCTTTCACTTTATCACCAGCAGTGATATTTTTGGCTCTAGCTAAAATAAGAGAGAAAAGCATCCTTTTCACTTTGATTAAGAATCCTTTAGATCCAGGTCTGTAAACATGATAGAGCCAAAGGAGAATAATTCAATTTTTTTATTTTTTTTAATTTTTTTTTTTAATTCTAATATCTTTGCTCTCCCTTTGTCAAGTTATTTCTTATGTTCACCTATCTTTTCTTAGCTGGGGTTTTGCTCTTCACAGGCATATAGAATGGCACCAGTCCCTTGTGACTACTTCTCCTCTGACACTCCTGTGCCAGGTATGCAGATGCTAGAGGCAATGCCAAAGGACTAAGATTAATTTGGGTACTTCTGCTTTCTTTCTTGGAATTGAGCCTTGGAGTGTCAGCAGACAACCTCTAATGAGCAGTGTAGGGAAAACTGGAATGTTTAGATCACTGTAAGGGAGCAAAAGTTAAAAACAATGTTTAATCACATTTCCTGTGTTCAAGAAATAGATAGGGGATCTCTGAATTTGATTTACCTTAATTGCCTTGTATTTAAGCATTTCTACCAAATATGAATATTAGAATTAAATTCCTCAGAAAATCTCTTTAACCGTGTTCATTTTTGCAGTTGGTCCTACTTTAAAACTTTCTGGTGCGTAATGGTCTCTGATAATTTTTCTGTTGCCTATCTTGCCTTAGAGAGGCTGCCTGCAGACGATGCAAGTGTTAGGTGGGGCAGTCTAAGTCAATTAGTTACAGAATGCAAGGAGCATCAGTCAGTATAAGTGTTGTTTCTAAATGGGTGCAGTACAGTCAACGAAATTGGGACCACAACCCTTTTTGAAAGGAAAATTATAATACTGGCTGCTAGGGGCAGTACACTTTAAATAACAGAATTTTTTTTTTATATGCTTTGCTTTTTGTCAGAAATTAGTTTATTCTTTGCAAATCAGTGTCATTTGGTTGGGGTTTTTTTTGGAGGTGGAAACAATGAACATAAAACAAGGGTTGTGTCATTAGGGGAGAGTGTAAGTTGAGTAGTGTGGTAACAACTTTGGTAACTTAAATTGGGACCCAATTCTAGTACTCTTGTGCCTACTGGACAGACTGTCTGATTTCATTCCAAAATGTTCCAACTCATGGAACATGTTCATGGAAGTGAGTGACATCAGAGAGACGATCTCTCTGTTGATGGGTACAACCATCCTCAAATGTTAGAGGCGGTTTATGCGGAAATGTCACATCTGTTCTGCAAAAGAGCAGTTTGATACTAATCCACTGGGAAGTATTTGAATTATTCAGATTAAGAATCGAAAGTAGACTTTCTTATGCTGAAGAATGGGAAGTCATCCAGTGTTTTCTGATGCTATTATTGCTGCTGAGTAAGGAAAACAAGAAGCTTCCAGATCAGGACTGTTGAATTTTGCATAGCCATGGTTTTGAATAAGCTTTATTCTTGGAACGAGAGAATTTTGCAGCTCTTAATCTGCATTTTGGTCTTGTCGGCCTATAATGTTAGGCTTTGAATTCAAGTTAATAATCTCCAGGAGTTTCTTATAGTTTCATCAGGTGATGGTTTAAGGCGTATTATTTGCCATGACGGCCACAAACTATTAGGTTGTGTTAACCTACTGGGTGTTATCGACATCAATATTATTTTCACTTGAAACAGAACAGGATGGCAGTTTATAAGAGTGGGTCTTGCCAGGAGATGAATTGATTTTCTATCATTTCAAGTCCCCCAAGACTTCCAGCTGGCAACAACGTTTGAATTTGCTCTATTCTGCTATTAAGCATGCTGAATTTGGACCTCAACTGCAGAGAAAGAGGGTGTTCCACCATTGCACTGAAACAATGTAAATCCACACTAGCTGAGAATGTGTAATCCACTGTCTACGAGCCCTTTCTCCTCTTGAACTAGCTGTTTGATTGTTTTGACAAAATTGAGATGTCCTCAAAAAGAAGTTCATGCATTTCAAACAGAGAAATTGGA
Organism: Thinocorus orbignyianus; assembly: GCA_013400375.1. Lineage (NCBI taxonomy): Eukaryota > Metazoa > Chordata > Aves > Ciconiiformes > Thinocoridae > Thinocorus > Thinocorus orbignyianus. The sequence goes on along the minus strand of VXBW01008446.1, from coordinate 3,297,453 downwards.
AGAATTCCATCTTGTTATGCTGACATTATTCTTGACCAGGCATACTGGGGGTGGGAGTGGAAATATGCATTCGTCTGTTCTGTACTCTTCTCAGCTTGTTTTTAAAATAGATGACTAGGAAAGATTGTTCAATAAGTAAGATCTGGATTTTATTTCTACTAGTGAACTTTGGCACATGGAAGATAGGCACTTATTAAGCCCTGTATGTTTTGTGAAAAATATGTAGTTCTTCTATGCTGATGATTTGGAACAAATCAAAGACATACCCATGCAAGTCAAATATTAATGCATTAACTTCACCCAGTTTGTACCTCTAGTTCTCCAGTTTCTTGCCTTTGATAAATAGAAGTTGATCTCTTCCCTTGCCTAATTTGACAGTTTTCGTATTAAGGGTGGCAAGATCTGAGTCACTTGATTACGAAGTATTAACTCATTTTATATGTTTTAAAGCTCAGGCACCGAGCTTTAAGAACAGCTCCTGAATGAATGGGTGGAAGCTCCAACACGGCTTCTCACAGCCACTTTTTATGCAGCTCTTTTTCCAGCAGCTTGATCCAAGACTGCACATCAGAGCTGCTCAAGGTGCCTGACAGCTCTAATTCCTGCAGTTCAGCACCAGGATTAGGACTTTGAACTTTTACTGCGTGTATTGCTAGGTATGGCTGAACTTTTGACTTCAAGGCAATCGGTTTGCTCTAGTCCTTAAGCATTTACTTCTCTCTTCTGGTTCTGTTTCAAGCCACTCTTCTAAGTGTAAGTCTAGACTGCAGTTTGCTGTATTCACTCACAATTACTAAGGTGCAAACCTCTGATAAATAAAGCTTGAAAATTCATCAGGTGGGAGGAATGGAGACTGCTTGAATCAATGCTATAAGCTGTCCTGTACTTTGCAATCTTGTACCCTACCATTTGAGTCCTAGCCACAACGGAAATTAGAACATCTGGATTTGTGTTGACGTTCTTCTGATTTGTAGAAATATGCAACAAATACATTCATGTCTCTCGTGCTTCATAGCTGAAGAATAGCTCATACCATTTGCACAAATGCAGGGCGCACTGATATTTTCAAAAGCTGTTTTTGTTGCAGTGAGGTAGTCTAAACGGCTGTGCAACTCACACAGTCTTTCTTTACTGATGGACAATTCTAAGGCAACTTACTGAATAAGATGCCATTCCCTGCTTCTCCACATAAACACCTAATAGAAAATGACCTACTGATACGATCTTCTGCAAAAACTAGATAAATTAAAGCTGTTAAATACTTCTGAAGGTTTCTCTAGTTCCCTTGGCATGTGGAAGAAATTCAGAGTAGGTCAATGGGACTTTTCTGTTCAATTTACATAAAGTTAAAATGTGGTAAGGTTTTTCAGTTGTTCAGCTTTGCTATGGAAATTAGGTATTTAATTACTTTCACTTATTAAATGCTGTTGTTATAATGCAATGGCAGTGTTGAAACATTTAAAAATTTAATCTCTCTTGTTATTAATTTGACAAGCATTGTCTTGCAGTTTTGAGAGGAAGCACAAAGGATCTATGATTTTGAGTAGTATGCTTATGATTCCTCCTAGCCTAAAAAGGGCTTGTGATACTAAACATAAACAGGTGATAAAAGCTGGGTGTCAGTAACCTTCCTTTTTATGCTGTTACTTTGCTGAATTCTTTTCTAGGGCTTTTCCAAAGTTGTACTGTCACACTGTTAATTGGTTTATGGTGTTGCAAGACCTAACTGGATGAGAACTGTTTAATTAATAGCTCTGTGATAAAGAATTCAGTCAGGATGGAGGTTCAATTCTTATTCAGTCCAAAGGAATTACCAGACTGTCCAGTAGTCTCTGACCCTCTTTGGGTCAAGGAGAGCAAGCAGGTATAAAGATAGTGTTATGCTTTATAGTGTGGGCATTCACTTGACAGGAAATGGAAGAGTTTTCAGCCCTTCTGCAGTATGCACTTAAGCATTATTCAAGTAAAAACTATGAAGCATTATTCAAGTAAAAACTATGGAGGTTTTAGTATAACTATGCTAGAGGTGTCTAACTGTAAGGGAGGATTTAAGGTTGTGAATCTCTAATGGTGGTAACTAATCTGCAGAGAGAGGTAGGGCATGTTTTAACAGTCTTTTCTTGGACAGCTGATGCAGGCTGTTCTGTAGTATCAAGTTCTTGTCCTGCGTTTAATAGAGTCAGGGTGCATTGCTCAGACAAAGCGCTGGAGCACGTTTTAGAGCCTTGTTAACTTTGCAGTAATTCTGTCAGTTCTCTGTTTCTGGGTGTGTTGGTGAACACCAGAGGATAGGATGCCACGTATAGCTGCACCCGTATTACTGCTTTCTGTCTGGAAAGCCAATTGTGATTTATTTATTTATTTTTTTATTTTAAGAAGGGCAAAATGGGCCATGCAACTACTCTTACAGGCTTTGGTGCTCTTCCAGCTATTTTTAGTTCTCTGCCCTTCTCCTCTGTAGGAGAACATGGCAGGAGGGGATGAAGTGTCTGTCCAAGGTTTCCAACCATCAGTTGGTAAAAGTGAAGATGTTCCTGGGAGAGATTAAACCAGTAACCTTCAAGGAAGGAGGAGCCTCTAACAAATCTGGGAAAGATGAAAGGGTATTCTGGAATATTTATTTGTAGAAGCTCAGAGGAAGGTAGGAATAAGAACTACCATTAGTAATCTTAACAGATTTAATGTATTGGGTGCTTATCCCTCAGTACTTTGAGTGCTAGAACCCTCTGTAGGATTTGCAGGTTCAGCAAAGCAGAGCTATGGATCCGTTTGGAGAACCAAAGGGTACTTTGGGGAAACATATTTTGTAGGTAGTTCCTAAAACTACAATTATTTAGTGGGAAGAACATAGCTGTGGTATGTGGACCATTCATTGCCATGTCAACGAAAAACTGCTGGCTCCAGTGTGTAGTCTGAAACTCCTGGTGTAATTAGAACTTAATGATTTTTCTTATTTGAATTACTTGTCTCTAACTTTCTTGATCTCCTAACTAACCCAACTGTTTATTCTAGGCAAGGTCTAAGGCAAGAGTGAGGTGATGGGTTTGCTGCATAAATGTGTATCTGCCTCCCTACAGGAAGATGGATACGTTGTGAATGCAGTTAATTGTCTTAATGTGTCAGGAGAAGCTTTACCATCAGATCACTTGCCAAACAAGAGGCTGTGGAAACTCAAAAGAAAATCTGAGCCAAAGGAAAAAAAGATGTAAGAAGAGGTAGAAAAGGTGCTTATCTCAAGCAACATCAGGTTTTGATTTAAGGACCCCCAAACTTCTCATCCTTGTAACTCTGTTTAGTGTAATTCTTTTAGGTTTAGGATTTTCCTCTGGAGCACTGACTTGGACTGTAAGAATCTTTGTAGAGTTTAAATATTTGGTGCAGCTGTATGAAATGAGCTAAACTGCCTGGGAAACAAACAGCTTTGAGAAGATATTCCTGACAGAAGTCACATTTTTTGTCTGAGATTTGTTGGGTTTTAATGCCTTTTTTGTACTGGTGGAGGAGGGTCTTGCTGTTGCTTGCTTGTTTGTTTGTTTTTTCTTTCCTTACAAAAAAGAAGGACAGCGTGGTGTGGACAGTCCTGCAGGATGCTTTTCAGTGGGTAGGCTGCAAAAGCAGCAGCATGCTAAGCTGTATTTGCTATATTGGGGGAACATAGCGTGCTGTGTAGAACAATGCCCTGTGTTGCTGGGAACTTGTCCTTATGTGTCTGATTCTCTGTGTTTGAGTCACCCAGTTTGTTCTGCAGTTTAAGTCCTGAAAGAACGGTGTTGGTATTTATGTTTACCCCACTTTACTGTGGCAGTGCCTTAACTCAGTGAAAAAGTAGGACCCCTCCATGCTAAGCAGAGAACAGACAGATGGTCCCCGCCCTGAAGAGCTTACAGTCTGTTTTCCATGCCTGGACTAGTATTTCCAAAACGCTTAAATGAAATACTTTATCACGCTATTTAGCAAGCAATGTCTCCTGCCAGCAGTTCTGCCAGTTCCCCCTATCCAGGGGGCAGGCATCTGTGGTGGGCTTGCTCAGCGTGTCCAAATCTGCCTGCTTGGATGGAGCTGTGCCATGAGGAGCAGCTGCCCCCAGTTTTTGCTCATGCTCTCAGCTGTGCTTCCCTGAATAGCAGTGTCCCAAGCACCTGGTGATGTCTTGTCTTCCTTGTGTCCCTTGGGCCAGAGTGGGGAGGAGGGCAGGGTTTGGCCTCAGTTCTTGATTTCAGGAGGAATCAATTTCTGGGGTCCTTGAAGTGATTCAGATGAAGCATATTTAGTTTTTCCTATTCTAACCCATAATATCAAAATAAATAAAAAAAACCCCGAAAAGGGACTCCTTTCCATATCCAATACATACTGTAAGTATGTTTGCACTCATAGGGAATGAAAAATCTTTTGGGGCTGTGAACTGAAGTATCTGCATGCCAAAAAATAACAGGATAGGGCAGTAGAGATCGCATTTTATCTCCTCTGTACAAAACATTTTGCTCCTTCTGCCTCTTTGCAGGACACGGTGAGCATTTCAAAGGTACTTACGTTTTGTCATCATACCCTGAGTAACTTGTGATTTGTTGTTTTTTTTGTGGAAAAGAAAAATATTGCCTTGGCTTGAGCTATGTGTCCCCATCCTGTACTGTGTTCTCACCTCCAGTGACAGATGTTTCAGATGGTGCTGCAGTCTGTAACTCCCCAGCTTTGCTCGTACTTACCTAAAGTCTGCTATAGAAACAGTTAACTAACATGTGGAACACCAGAAGGCTGAGAAGCAATGCATTACTAATGGCTGGAACAGTCTGTTACTTGCTTAATTAGTTCTGTTAAGCAACTTGAGCTTTGGTGTTATTAACAAATTCATTTATTCATAGTAAATAATGAGGATCATAATTGAAATGATGACCTTTGTCTCCTGCAGAGGTACTGTTGTCTCAAGTTTGCTTCATACCTGCTAAATCAGTGCTGATCAATGACTGGCGATGGCCAGACATAATAATGTATTTGCACTTCTTAAAAACTCTAAAGGAAGGGAAGCCAGTTCAAAAATGCCTTTAAGGATCTCAGGAAGAAAGTGAATGTTCTCTGCTATAGAAAAATGTGGGTAGTGATTGCAGCTAGAACTAGGAAAGTTGCTCATGCAGATGTACAGTAGCCAATAAAGATAACTTCTGACCCCGCACCGCTTAGTTTTAGTGTTCATTCAGGACCTCTTCTTCAAGTTCTTGTGGAACTTGAATCCATTGCTACCATTTTCTGAAATTTGTTTGCCATTGGAAAACACAGAATGAGTGGTCTATCCATCCCAAGGAGCTTATGGTCTAAAAGATGTAGTAAGAAGAGTTAAGAAAAGCAAGCAAGATGAGCAGACTGCAGAAAGAAACAGTGCAACCAGTTGAAAATGATGTCATGTCAGTGCGGTTTTTAAGAGAGGTTTGGACTGGGTTCTGTACTTCTAATTCACGTGAGTAGTTTGTACAGACCAGCTGGTGTGAAACTGTCATTTCCTGTTCCTCACAAATTCTTGTGAGCTCTATATTGCACCTAAGGAAGGTTGTTGACATCAACATGAGCAGAGTCAGGCAGAGAACATAGAACTTGGAACAGTTCTTGTCAGCAGAAGCTGTAAGTGAATTATTAGAAAATTACTTAAAAGGAAAGCAAAAAGCCTAAACCCCATATTATTGCTATTCCTATAAAATCACATAGTTTTCCCCAGGCAAGATACCAAGTTAGAGAACCACAATAGTTTAATAACTATAAATTATAAGAATAAATGAAATATTCTCCTTTTGGTTTGTTTTAGACTGCTTTATAATTAACTAATGTGCTTTCCTGAAACCAGTTTTATATTGTCCTAATGGCTTTGGCTACAAAATGAGATCACCAACTAGACGATTACCTAACCACAAAGACCTTTAATGATCTTTTAGGAAGCGTTGTGTTAATTTAGACTGAAAAATTTTGCTGCTGTACAATGTGGTGCACAGTAACATTTACTTCTAGTACTGGATGCTCATATTGCATAAAAATCATTATAATGAAATTCCACATAGAAATATGTTGTCAATATGACACGACAGTTTCAGGAACAATTTTTTATTTTTTTTATTTCTTTTTAATAACTTGGTGTTCAGCAATCTGCTGAGAAAGCTTTTGAGTCCCACTGAGGTGGATGCCAAGGCTCCATAAGTGTAATATATATCAGCTAAGGATTTGTCCCACTGGGACTAAATATACAGTTATATGCTCTCCTGACTTGAGACCACAGAGGATTACATCCATCTCATGAAGGTGGTTAAGAATGCAGAAAAATATTTCCAGGGGGTTCAAGTGGGGGTGGGGTTGGTGATTGCTGTTCTTAATAATTTAGGAAAAAAGTAGAAGCATCCGGAGACAGACTTAGTCTTCAGAGATAAAGCCTTTTAATAATTGAACTTTTACTGATGTTCTTAAAGGTCTCCTGTGACAAATCTTTTCTCCCCACTTTCTAATTCAGTGGTCTATAAAGCAATTACAATTCAGAATCATTATTTCATTTAATAGACTGTAGTATGTTGTTGGTTTTTGTTCACTCTGGACAATGTATTTTTAATTAATCATGTACTACACTATTGGGTTTTGTTATTTGTAACACAGAAGCTAGAGGTTACCAAATGTAGTCCATTCTACTGTAATGTGTTTATTGATTTAAATATCCCTGTTCTGCCTTGCTTTCTTCACTAAAAATGGATCCTGACAGCAGTGCATTTACAATATTTCCATAGCTAACTGAATAGCTTAGTATGGGAGATGGTAATACAAGAACCATTTGAGAAAATGCACTTTTACAGCTTATGACAACAAGAATATTTATTTTCATTCAGCTTTTGGCCCTGTATTTTATTGGATCTTAATTTTTCTATGAAGTGAAAACCTATTTATTGAATTTTGAGCAAAGGCATGTTTTCTGTTGCCTGTTTGGATTTCAGGTGTGCACTTGCCTATCTGCTCTGTCTCTCAGAAGAGTCACATAAGATGGCAAGGACTGCTGGTCTTTGTATGCCCTCCTCATGCCCATGAAGCTAGCAATGCTTATTTGACCTTGGCTTGTTTGGAATTCCTGGAAGCTTCTGGCTAGCTTAGCAGACCCCAAGAAAAGCTGAATTTTTTTGAAGCCTGACCTGTTTTCTTTAGGAAACAGTATCTTATATGTAAGAGACTTTCTATGTGGTGTAAGTTTACATAAGGAGGTTACTTCACTGGTGACTTACAAGTAATAGTTGGCAGTCAAAGAAATTATGAGCTTTCTTCCAAGAAACTCTCCATGTTGGTTGCTGAAGGTGGCAGGAATAGTCAGCAGATGCGTCTATGATCCTTCCGATGAACCTTTTCATCCCCTGAATATTTTGATAAGAACTAAGATTAATTATTTCAGTCTTCGATAATTTAACTCTTATTATAAAAATCACAAAACTGTGAGAGAATCTGGCAATGAAAATAATGCCGTTACTCTTACTGTCTTGTAAGAGTCTGCTAACTGTTCTTTGAGCAATATATTACTTTCCATGTCTGTTGAACAGATGCAGCAAGATGTCTGCGTGATTTATAGCTACTTGCTTGACAATTCTGGGATAGTTAGTTGGTTTTACACCTTGTTGTTGTACCATTTTGTGAATATATTATCAGTTGCTGAAGTCTCTGTTCTCTCCTTGGATTTTAATGTTGTGAAGCTTCTGAAAGGGTGAAGAGGAAAACAATGCTGAAGGCAGTCGGAGAGTAGTGTTGTCAAAAATGTCAAGCTGACATAGTTCTATTTTCAAAACCAGCTTAGCTTGTTAGGTACTGGGAACCAGTTAGGTTTCCAAAAATCAGATTCCTGAAAACCTATATCATTTTTGACAGCGTTTAAAACTTCTGGATTTTGAATGCAGTCATTTAAGTTCCCCCCCTCTTGCTTTTAGAGTAAATCTAGTTCTTTGAACCGCTAATGATATAAGATCTCGCTGAAATCAGCAGAACTTATTTTCTGGTGTTATTAGATACATAAGTAAACATTACGAAGAGCAAAGTCTAATATGCCACGTGCAACACAGACATACTTTCTTTGGCTGGGAGGTTATCTTGTGAATTTTCATACAGGTAACATTTGTTAATAATATGAACGTAGTAATAATGCCTGAAGCAAACAGTGTTTGCTGAGTTGACTTTTACTGAGTATAATGGGAGGCTTGGTAATCCATCCCTATCATATGTAAGGACAAGAGGAGGACCTTATTTTACATCGTGCTCAATTACCTCTGAATACTATGTACATACACTACATATATGTATGTATGTTGGACCTTGCTGTCACAAACAAGGAGTGGGGAATGTTGAGCTCGAGGAAAGCCTTGGCTGCAGTGATCATGAAGTAGGTGGAGGTCAAGATCCTTAAGACAGTGAGGAGGGAGCACAAGCGGCTCACCACCCTGGGCTTCAGGAGAGCAGACTTCAGTGTCTTCAGTGGTCAGCTTGGTATAGTACCATGGGATACAGTACAGAGAAGTTCATGGCAGCCCGTTGAACTTCCTGGGAACTGGAAAAAGGGGAAACAACCCCCCCGTTTTTCAAAAGGTAAAAAAGGAAGAAGGCCAGTCAGTCTCACCTCTGCGCCTGGTAAGATCGTGGAGCAAATCCTCCTGGAAAACATGCTTAGGCACGTGGAAAATGAGGAGGTGATTGGTGACAGTCAACGTGGCTTCATTGTGGGGGGCAAATTGTGTCTGACAAATTTGGTGGCCTTCTACAACAGGATTACAGTGTGGGTGGATAGGGGAAGAGAAACTGAAATCATCTAACTGGACCAGTGCAAAGCATTTGTCACTGTCTTGTATGACGTCCTTCTCCCTAAATTGGAGATATGGATTTGATGGATGGACCACTTGGTGGATAAGGAATTGGTTGGATGGTCATGCTCAAAGAGTTGCGGTCAACAGCTCCACGTTCAAGTGGAGACCAGTGGTTCTCCTGCACCCTTCCTAACCTGATGAAGTACAGGAGTGTTTGACATACATGAGCAAAGAACAAAATTAGTCATATCTGAAACATGAAATAAGTGTTCTTAAATGTGAAAGCTGTTATTAAAATGGAGATTATTTCTTGTTGACATAGTCTATAAAATTTTTTATAGAAGTGGCTGAAGGAAGAGTAGGAAATTATGGCAAACACAAAGCTGCAGTGTAATGGATCAGCATTTAAAATAAGGGTCAACAAATGCATAAATCACCCTAGCAGTGCAGAGCTTTCTGCAGCATAAAAATGTTTATTTGAAAGACTTGTTTATATGCAGGTTGACTGAGTTAATGTATTTGCATAATACGAGTAGTATAATTTTTAACCATTTGTATTTAGTATTCAGCAATAGGATTTGAGTTACATGTACTCTGAACAGCATGCAGAAGGTTGTAAGCCTGGAGTGTGTACTGAGGAGGGGGAAGTGGAAAGCAAAGAAACAACTCATTTGGTTATTTTTGTAGGTATTTATGTATTTCAGGTTGAATGTCTTCCTCTCTCCTTTGCTGCTGTCAGTGTGTCCATACCAAGTGGTAATCAGGAAAACAGTTTAGTGATTGTATAGGTATAGTACTGAAAATTTTATTACTGAAAAGATAAAACTGAGCTATACACCTGCTGTTAAGCCTCAGTCCCCCTTTTAAACCTTCTGGCTGATGTCAAACCTCAGGATGATTCCATAAAACTTAAAATGAAAATGTTAGACAAGCTTTTTCAAAGAAAAAATCTCTTCCCTTTTGGAGAATGAAAATGGGAGCATCCTTCCCATGCTGCAGTCTGCTGCAACTGTGCAAATTGCTAAAACAAGTATTTCGCTGTCTGGTGATGGAAGGGGACACACTTGTGTACGGGTAAGGATCCAGGTCTGTATTTCAGACAAAGCTCAGGATCATATAAAACAACACAAGAGCAGGATCTACATTTTGACTTAATAGTGATGTTGTTTAAAGAAATAAAATGGGCCATTTCCTAAATTCTGCCCTGGCTTATGCACTTTGAGGGTGTTTTCCTGCTCTCTTGGGAAGGAATTGAGATCTTGAGTTAACCTTTTCTTATATATATATGCACTAATGTTATCATTTAGAAGACAAGTCTACATTTTTTGATTCACCAAAAAAAAACCCCAAAACTTTTCATCTTCAGCTTGTGGAAGATGTCAGAACAAAATGCAATCAGATGCAGGAAGAAGAATGCATCTAAAATTATGTGTCCTTTTCTTCCAGAAATAATGTAATTCTCACTATTTGCATTTCGTTGTCATTACTCAGAGCATTATAACTCATTGTGTAGTAAACACAAGTCATGTAAGACCTTATTTGTATCTTCCTTGTATTTCTCATGCAGTAATTTACCCCTAATGAATTAGAATTGATGCTAGTGTTAGAAGATGACATTTAAGGGTATACTTTAAAGTTTGTTTCTTAGAGTGCTTTGCTCAAGGTCTCAAATTGTCACAGGGAGGAAGAAGCAAAGGTCAGGAATGCATCTTAAAATAAACCACCAAACTTGCTTTTGAATCTTTGTCAATGCTTGTGGCAAAGATTTTCCTCTTTTTTTTTGTCAAGTTCTGCTTCTGGGTACATCAGTGGGAGCGGTGCCCCGCAGCCCAGCCTGTGCTCCCTGGGTGTCACAGTGGTTCCCATCAGGGCTGCGTGTGTGGTGGAGTGCCCTTAATGGGACTGGATTGCTGCCGTGTGTGCTTGTCTGGCTCTGTCAGGCTCAAATGAAGAGATTTGAAGGAAGGCTGTCAAGGTACAATACGCCTGTCAAGGGTTGAGTCTACTGCATTTTATCAAGCAATTCTCTAATAGGAGGGCTGTGATATTTGGGGGAATATTACATTTATGGAAGAAAGAGGGAGGCAAAGACTTACTGGTGAACCATCCTATCTGACAGAGTATGCAAGTTTTTTTTATGCATGTGATGTAAAATCACACCTGTATGCTCAGGTGCAAAGGAGTCTAATAAAGAAGCTTTCCGACTGGGAGAGCAATGGGAGCCTAAAGAAACCCCAGCTCCATGTGTGAAGACTGATGGAACAAAACACATGAGCACAAGATATGTCTGTTATTCTGCTGTAACATAACTGACATTTTGCTTCAGCTCTGCCAGATCTGATCTGATGCTTAGAAGGGATCTCTAGGCAAGGCAGGAGACTGTTCTGACTTTGTACTTAATCTTTCTCTGAACCAAAGGTGAACTACTCTGATCTGATTGAGGCATAAAATGTTCTGGCCAGCCTTGATCTTGTTTTGAGTATTTATTTCATATATTCCCAGCCCTACTTTGGGTGTCTAGAAAGGATCAACTGTTGAGCTCAGGGACTCTTTAGGCCTAATAGGACTAAGATTAATCTTCTATAGCTAACTGTTAGAAGGGAATGAGTTGTTAAATTGCTCTATCATATCATGTTACGTAACAGTTATTATTTTGAGCAGAATGGAAGTGCTTTGAGACCATGAGAAAGTTTTCCAAAGCTATAAAATTAGGTGTAGAGTGGAGGACTGACTTAAAATGAAAATATATATTGGGGGGGGGAAAAAAAGCCTAAAGACACATGAGTTGAATGTGAAAATAGAATGACTGTCTCATCTGAACCAAAATCAGTGTTTCTGAACAACAAATCTACAGTCATCAGAATATTGCTGTGGTCAAGTATAGATTTCTAGCTATGAAATGCTCTTTTAATAGATACAAAAAAAATTAGTAAGCAAAAGTATTAAGAAAGCGTGACTAGAGTTTGAAAATAATACTTGTGAACATTCTGTTTGTAAGAATGAAGTGTGAATTGAATCATATGAAAGCCCAGAAAGCATGCTTAGCAGCTCCAATATATGTTTAATGCCAAGGCAGAATCACATGCAGATTGATGGATCTTCCCAAATATTGTAGATATCGCCTTCCTTCTTAGATGATATACCTGAAACCTTTTCAAAACCTCCTGGCTCAGCTCCTCGGCTTCAGCTCCTGTTCTTTTCTGTTTGAAAAACTAATTTGTCCCCAAACCTCCTAAAATAGGTTTTATTGAGGTAAGTGGGATTTACTCAGTGCAAGAGATGGTTATCTTGTAAAATGCTGTCTGAGTCTGCCTGTGTTTACTCTTGCCCTGGCTGTATTGAGCGGTTTGTAATTGTGTACTTGAGGTTCTCCATGAGCATCCTGACTGCAAAGAGCCAAGGAGGCAGTAGAGTGTGAGTAATGGGAAGATGTGGCTGAGGTTGCCTTGGAAGTGAACCGGTCTTGCTGTCAGGTGCAGGGGCCATGCCAAGTCTATCCCAAATACGATATTGAATCCTGCACTGCAAACCTGGTGAGATGCAGTTGTCCAGAATTTTGGAAAGTTTTAAGCTAAATAGGTTCTGCTTTCCAAGATAAAGGTGTTGGGTCTTAGCCTGCTTTAAAATACGCTATAAAAATTTTCATTTTTTTCTGAATACTGACCACTAAATTTCCTCTGACAGAATACTACTGCAATCTCTTTTTCTTTTTCCTTTGAGCTTTTATCACTCTAGTTTTATACATTACTCACCTAAAATATCCTGAATGATAAAGGCAAGATGTTTGTTTCACATTTTCTCCTTGTTCAGCATCACCTACTGTCACTTCAGTTTGGAAAACAACATTAAACTTATTGACAGTATTCCTTTTACTGTGCTTGATGTGTCTGATGATAAATGCTGCTTTGCTTTCACTAGATTAAATAGATTCATGGTCTTTTTTACTTTTTTGTATGTCCTAAAAGAAGAAATGAGTAGGTGATAAGCACTAAAGGCCAGCAAACAAAGAAGCTGAGATGGTTTGTCAGGCTTATTCTGTTGTAACTTGTCAGGTATTGCCAACTTAAAAAAGGGATAATAGAAAAAGGATGCCCTGTTTCTCCTGTTTTGAAAGCTTTCCAGACCTAGGACAGGGGTTATTTTCAAAACCAAATATGATTTGTGCTGTGTGATTCCAGAGGTCAGAGTTCATCATTCTTTAATAGCCAATTTTTTTCATTGACCTCAAAGAGAGCTTTGTAGGAGAAAGGACTGTGGGATTCAGCTCACAGTGATTTCTGTTCTTTTTTAATAAGGAAAAGTCTTGCCTGGCTAACATGGTGCTTTCTGCTGAAATACTGGTTCATCATTTACAGAGTAAATGTACTGTTTAATACTAAAGAAATGATTCAGTCTTTTAGTAGCAAAGTTCTTTCAGGTTATTAAACTAGCATGATAATTTCTGTTCTACTGGTGTCACAAATGAAGTTCTGCAGGATGGTCGTGACCAATTAGTAATAGTTTAAGCCTTAAAAAGGCTCATGTTAATCACTTCTTACTATCCAGCTTTCGGTTTTTCAGTGCCAGAGGAAGGTTTGATGCTCAGCAGATTATCAAATCACTGAGCATTTTTCAGCTTTTTAAAAATATTGCTAAGCAGGGTTCTTATCAGTACAGTAAGGTCTCAGAGATTGCCTATTCTTTTTTGCCTTGATTTTAGTGTTTGTATCTTCCATATAATTTTTCATCAGTGTGATGCATAGTGATACATACAGGTGACTCCAGCTGAAGAGGTACCCAGTAATATTTGGGAAAGATGCTCTTTTAGAACAGGTTTGTAATCTAGCTAGGAAAGATAAGCGTAAGAGTATGTCTCTGCACCCAGAAACATGAGTCAACTAAAAGGACAGGGTGTTGGTGTTAATCAAATTAAATTGATAGTTGAGCAACATTGATTATAGAATCATAGAATGGTTAGAGTTGGAAGAGACCTTAAAGATCATCAAGTTCCACCCCCCCTGCCATGGGCAGGGACACCTCTCCCTAGAGCAGGTTGCTCCAAGCCCCATCCAGCCTGGCCTTAAACACTCCCAGGGATGGGGCATCAACAACTTCCCTGGGCAACCTGTTCCAGTGCCTCACCACCCTCACACCAAAGAACTTCTTCCTAATATCTCATCTAAATCTCCCCTCTTCCAATTTAGAACCATTCCCCCTCGTCCTGTCACTAGACTTCCTGACCAAGAGTCCCTCCCCAGCTCTCCTGTAGGCTCCCTTCAGATCCTGGAAGGCTGCTCTCAGGTCTCCCCGGAGCCTTCTCTTCTCCAAGCATGATATATTAATATATTTAGTATTCTAACTGTGTACTGTAATATTTTTCCACATATTTCAATACTTTTAAAATAAGTTGCGTTTTGAAAACCTTACATGATAATTAGTAAGAAGTGGGTGGCACATAGCATCCTAAATATCACAACAGGAATAGAAAAACAAGGTGGGAACTACCTGTTGGATTTCAGAATACTATTTTGATTCAGAAGAAAGTGCTTGACTGATGTTAAGGAATATTTGTGGGGTGAGAAAGGTTATTCATCTTGGTTTCTTAATCCAGAAATTAGCCAGGCTCCCTCCTCTTACAGCTGTGACAAGTGTTTCTTACAGCAACGCTAGTGGGAATAACCTATTTACAGATAATGTGAAAAATGAAAGAAGATAAATCATTTTTTGATAGTAGAGCTAGAGAGATTTTAAGCCGAAAGTGAAAATAGGTATTTATGATGGTTCCAAAGAAGCTTTTAATAGCTGTCTGATCCATTTTACTCCTGCTGTCTAGTGCATACAAAGCTGTAAAAACATGCACTTCCTTTTTTTTTTTTTTTTTCGGTGATAGAAGTGTCATTCAGAATTAAGAGATTTCTGGATTTGTTAGCAAAAGCACGTGCATGGTTATACAATCGGCCAGTAGCTGGAGCCTTCATTTCCTACCAGCTCCATCCTTTGAATGTGTGCTTAATTATTTGACGTACGATGTGTCCACTCTCCTGTATCTGTTCTAGTTATGTTTTTTGCCCTGTTGATATCATAATGGTCTCTCCTTTATAGGCTTCTTAAAAATGCTATAAATATAATTTAAGATAAAAAATTTTTGCATATGAAATTCAATATTAACACAAACATAATCCTAGAGCAGAGTTTTGTTTTTTTTAAGGAAGCTTATGAAAATTTACCTTACTTCAGTCTGTAACCTTGGCCGTCTCTGTCTGAAGTGTGATGACAGCCTCCTGTTTCTGTTCTGCCCTGGGAGAGCTGCATCTGAAACTTTCACAAAAATATTAAATAACCTGTGTGTGCAGCTGCTTGGACTGCCACTTCCACTAAACGCTTTCCCTGTTTTCCTGTTGCTTTTGCTATGGTAGATTGCCCGCAAGGTTTCATTCTGAGTCTGGGCCTAAAGCCAGAGACACATCCAAGGACTTGCTCAGAGGATCACCAAGGAACTAGAACAGAGAGAAGTATTTCTTCAGAAGCCATAGGCTAGGTATGGAAAACATTGTTTAGAGAAGTAGGGATTTAGAAATCTTGGGAAAAGGTATTTGCGTTGGTCAATACACATGCTTACCAAGCTTAAAAAAAGGCATCTTGGTAGCACTGAAAGACATTCAGCCATTAAAACTAGATTAATAGAAAAAAATAATAATTACAAAAGGAAGTGGAATTTATATTGTGAATAATCTAAAAATTGTGGCACTGACACTAAAGCTTGAGAAGCACAAGCAAGAGATGGTTTTGTAGAGCCTGAGAGCAGCCTTCCAGGATCTGAAGGGAGCCTACAGGAGAGCTGGGGAGGGACTCTTTGTCAGGAAGTCTAGTGACAGGACGAGGGGGAATGGTTTTAAATTGGAAGAGGGGAGATTTAGATGAGATCTTAGGAAGAAGTTCTTTCCTGTGAGGGTGGTGAGGCACGGGAACAGGTTGCCCAGGGAAGTTGTTGATGCCCCATCCCTGGAAGTGTTCAAGGCCAGGCTGGATGGGGCTTGGAGCAACCTGCTGTAGGGAGAGGTGTCCCTGCCCATGGCAGGGGGGTTGGAACTTGATGATCTTTAAGGTCCCTTCCAACTCTGACCATTTTATGATTCTATGAATCAGTTTGAACTCGGAGCAGTGAGCTCCCAATGGAGGTTGCATAAGAGAAATTGAAAGGAAAATGGAACGATCTCTTTATCCGCTAGACTCTGTGTTTCATTTGCTCACGTGCATTCTCTGCTGTTGAACCTGGCAGTACTGGACACTTGCAGGGATGTGATGTAAGCAGGGCAGGGTGTACC
Source organism: Thinocorus orbignyianus (assembly GCA_013400375.1). Classification (NCBI taxonomy): domain Eukaryota; kingdom Metazoa; phylum Chordata; class Aves; order Ciconiiformes; family Thinocoridae; genus Thinocorus; species Thinocorus orbignyianus. The sequence goes on along the minus strand of VXBW01008446.1, from coordinate 3,281,354 downwards.
TGTCCCAGCCCAGGAGAGGCTTTGAAACAGTGGTTGTAGCCTGCTGAGAGTTTGGCTTTATCAAGGGAAAGCACCATAAACAGTAAGAACACGGCGTTGCACGTTCCCTAGTGTTGTGAGTTAACCCCTGCTGGCAGCTAGGACCTCACAGCTGCTCACTCCCTCCCCCTAAGTAGGAGAGGGAGAAAAAAAAAACTTCTATGAGAAACTAGAATAAGTGTTTCATCTAATATAAGCATTATTTTAGCAACAACTAAAACAATATGTGTTATCAATGTTGTTCTCATACTAAATCCAAAACACAGCAGCTACTAGGAGAAAATTAATTCTATCCCTTCTGAAACCATGACACTGAGAAATAGTTGCAACAATGGAAGCAAAAATGGATGTAACCTGTCCAGGACAGCTGAGAAAGGGAATCTAAAGAGTTCAAATGTAGAAACAGAAATAGAAATATAGTTTTTCTTGGGAATTTTCTGTGGTGTGACATTTTCATTGACTGGGTGGCATTCAACACCATATTAATTCTCCAAATATCGAACAGCCCTTTTTGGGGGGAGAAGGCATTTATTATAATATATCTGCAATCACTTGGCTCTGTCATTAGAAAAATAAATGTCCAGTACCCTGTCGAAGAAACCTGGCTGGTTATAAGGCAACATTATTCAGGATAGACAAAAGAGCTGATGAGTTTCAGAGACTCTGGTGTAAGCCAGCACTTGAGCTATGAGCTGGCTTGTTGTGTTCAGAGCTGATAAGTTGGTGTCAGGCAGCAAAGTGGGATCTGTCAGGCTTCTTAGCTCTGAGAGATTACTGAACAGCACGGAAGCCTGGACCAAAAAATGTGTCACAATGCTGAACAATAGACTAATAGCACTGATGCTTCTCTGTACGATTGGAGTTTTAACAAGCCCAGGATCTGCCCCTTCAAGAGTAGGTATGAATTACATCCTAAAAAAAAATTAGAAAATGAATCTGCCCACCGATGGGGTTGTCTTCTCTTAATTAGTGTCTTTATTGAACTGTCCTGTCACTCTCGTAATCTATCTTCTTTTGTGTAAGAAATACTACACTAAATCGAACTGTTGACTGCAAACAAATTATCAGGCAAATGTGTATGAAAACCAAATACAAAAGGCTGCCAACATCAGTTTGGATTCTTAGCTTGCCAAAATATTTGTGAAAGACTTTTTCTAATTATATTCTTAGTGCTGGTAGAAATAGAAAAGGCTCCTGAAGTTACTCAGCAGATAGATATCTACAGTCTCTGCTTGTATCTTTCCTTTTGTTCATCCATCTGTTCATAAAAATGGCTGGTTTCTGTCCAGATTTTTCAGATGGTTCCATTTCATGTCTAAATTTTAATTTATTTTTTTAATTTTTTTTTCTCTCCCCTGGAGAGTACAGAGCCCCTGATATCCTAGCAAACTGGCACACTTTGATATGTGAAGGTGTAACATTTTTCTGCAGTATTACCAGCAGTGTATTTATTAGCATGGCTGAGAGGGATTTAGCACCACATAGTGCTACAACGCTGAGAAATAACCTTCCTAAAGATAGAGACTTGTTCTTGTGTACAGTGCTGTCTTCATATTGAACTGTTATTAGTTAACCCCGGAATAAGCAGCTCTTACATGTTACTCTATGTATTCAGTCTCCTTATGAGGTTAAATTGAAATTAAACCATACTTAATTTGTACAATTAATATATACTTACAATATTTCTTTGGAGGTGGCTTTTAAGCACGATAGTACAAAAACATTTGTGTTAATTTGCTATTCAACAGAAGCTATGAATTAATTTCTCTGCTCTAGCCACAGAGCATACAGGTTCACTATAGTCCTTAAGGCCGCAGATTTAAGTTTGATACTTAAAATTATAGACCTACTTCTTGCTCTTTGTTAGGATGGAGGCTGTTGCTGTCTTTTTCTGGAGAAATGTTTCAGACTCCTCACTGAGCTCCAGACTTCCTGGGGGAACACAGGGAAAAATACTTAGAATTCAAATAGAGAACGCTCTTAGGCATCTTATTTGGACCTGCATTCCCACTTGTGAAATGGGCAGGTGACACTGCTGTACCTCACAGCAACACCACAGGGGAAAATACGGTGTTTTCCGTTTGAAATTTCTCCTTTGGAAAGTATTTCTGATGTCAGTATTGCTCAACGGTGAGGAATTTTTTTGGTATACAAGGCTAGTAGAAAATTTCTTTCTGCGAATATGTTATAGTTAAGGTCTAGAAAGTTATTACAGAACATTCTAGATTAAGAAGAAAATATTAAACCTCACAAGTAATTTAAGAACGGGCTTTTCCCAGGAGAAGACAGCAATGTTCCACAGCACAAAGGGCCTGCTCTATTCAGTTACTGATGAATATGAACATTTCTCTCCACAGTAGTTCACTGAGTGCAGTTCCCCTTTGTTTATGAAATTCTACTGCAAGATCTTGATTTTTTCAGATTTAAATGTACAGCTAGGCAGCCCACTCTGATTAAATAACTATTTTTTCCTGAGGGTATTTCTCTTTGGTACTTTAAGAAGGATTTAAATATCTCTAACCTACTAGTAATGCACATGTGGTATCATCACGCTTAAAATCTCATGTTAACAAATCTGTGTTGGCTGGAGGTTAGGCTTTTTCAGTCAGCTGTCAAGTGTTTTGGGATATCTTTCGTAACTCACTTATGGGTTTGCAGTTCAGATTACACAGTATCTCAAATGCCTGCTGTGAATTTTAATTCCATTTTATGTTATTTCCATTATGGGTGTGGAAGGAGGAGCAGAGCAGGCAAATAGCAGTACCATGCACCGCTGTACAAAAGCCATGTGGATTGAAAACTGGTACAGATTTTGCAAAATCTTTGCAAATGTGTTTTCAAAAACTGTTCACGCTTTTCTCTTCATGTTTGTATCTCACTATTGTGTCATGTTCTTATAGATATCTGTACCCATTCACCTGTATGGGTAGATTGTCATTATCTTTGGCCTTCAACAGGATGATCACTACAATTAATTTCTATACCCATGTCAAACTTTATAGATCATTGAATTTTAGCTTTTGATCTTTAATATTTCAGTTAGTTTACCTCAAAGTCTTCCTCGTTGGATTTTTAACAAGTGACCTTTTCAAGCTGGTCTGCTCATAACCATGTTCACCCAAGCAGTAAGGGACTGCAAAAGTACAAGTCCTTGCAAATGGAGATGCAGAAGTTTTCATGCTAATGCTATACCCCAGGGGATAGCCTGGGATGTTGCTCTAATACAGGTGAGGACAGGGAATGATTGAGGATCCTTGTCAGCCATGCAGTATGCATACCTGTAAAATGTGGTGAGGGTCTGGAAAGTGTTGCGAAAGCAGAGGAAAGGTGTGCAGCAGTGCTGGAGGGGCTGTGTTTGCACAAGAACATAATACATTGTGGTTTCTGCACTGCTCCAAGTGGTTTTCCACAATTCCTTCTTTCAACATTAATTTGTGGTGACTTTCCTGTTCCGCTTTCATGGCTAAGCTTGATCTTATGTTAGGTAGCTTTCATTTCCCCGTTTTTAGATGTGACATTGCTGTCTCCCCGTTATAGCAGAGGAGAATATAAGAAATGGCAGGATCTGTCTCGGTGGCATGTCTCTGCAGATGTTGTGAATCCATTGGATAAAATAGTAGGAGATGGGGACTATAAGTGGTCTTTCTTGATTTAGAGACTGCCCCAGGCAGGTTGCATCCGTACTTTGGAGGCTTTGTGGGAATGGCCTCAAGTGTGCTACGCGTTTCCAGGAAAAGCCATCTCCTTCTCAGTCAGGAGAAAGCAGTGAGGCGCTGTATCTGGTAGGCTGCAAGACAGTTAACAAAGGTCTTACCAAGTTTATTGCTGCACTCTTCTGTGAAGTCAGTATATCCCTGTGGTGTGGATGCCTTGGTGTGAGAAGAGTCTGAAGGCTTCAGCCTTGAACCTCCCACCCCCATTCCCATTGCTGCTGGGTGCAGCCTCTGCCCTTTACTTCCCTGTCTGAGCTCTCACCGGTGCTTTCAGCCTCTGCACGGGAGGGTAAAGCTGTGCCACAAACCAGGTCTGAAGGCAAAAATTGAAAAGGGCAATTTTACTGAACAATTATTGTTTCACAGCCTTCCCTCCTTTTACTTAAAACCACGTGCAAACGAATTCTAATGTAGAATTACAGCAGCCCTAATTGAGCACCCTTGCAAACATTTGCTATCTTTTGTTCTTCCTAATCTAAATTGAATCTGTGAATAATAATGATTTCATGATGGGAGTGGGGAAAAAAGTAACCATTCTGAGCAGAAGTGTGGCTCTATGAAGTTTTACTGATAAGAACAATACTTGAGGGAGTTAAATGCTGCCTGTAAGTGGCACTAACTGTCAGAGGATACTTTACCAGTGCTCCTTGTTCCTGAGGCTGGCTTCTCTGATTCTGTAGGCAATGGGAGTTCCTCAGTTGTGAGGAGCTTTCTCTGGTCAAGCCTTTTTCCACCTATCAAGTCTGCATTCAGCTGTGTCCTTAGCCAGTGTGAGAGGTGCGGGGTCACTTGTTGCTTGCAAAAACTTTGATCGATTTTATTCTGTTGCAGTCTTTTTGCCTTCATGCTGATGTTTGGTTAAGAAAACTGGAGAGAATGTTATAGTAAATGGAGATCTTAACCCGTGGTGAAGAGTCACCATTGACAAAGAAAATGAAATGTTTCATGTATTAGTATGTCTTAGCCAGCTGATCCAAAGGATTCTGCAGACATGTATCTTCCAGAAACTGAGCCGAGAAAGGCGAGCCATGAGATTCCACAAAAATTAATTACTAGTCACATTTGACATTTGTCTACCACAAAACTATGTTGTATTCCATAAATTAGAAATTACTCTATGGCATGTATTCCCTCCCCTCAAAATGTGTTATACGCAGAATCTTTTCTGCTAGTCCTGAATGAATAATTGTCACAGATGTTGTCTCAAAAGTCTTACTAATTCTCAGTACCTTTTCATTTTCCTAATCTTAATTAAATCTGTGACTGAAGAGGACACACGATGAGAATGGGAAAAAAAATCACCTTGTATAAATCTAAAGCAGTGATATGAAATCAAACTGATCAGGATAAAAGTGTGTTTTGTATATAAGCAATTAAGGACCTTTTCTCCCCGCCTCCCCTCGCCTTTTTGTTTAATAGATTGAAGGGCCAGAATTGCTGTTCAGCTCCTGAGGCAAACAGAGAGATGGATTTTACAGCTTGTACAGAGGCCTCTTGTGCAGCAAGAGCTGCATTGCATCTGGTTTTCTGAGAAACGTACTGTGCTACCAAAAAGCTTAGTCTTCTTTTTCTTTCTGTCTGTCCCGGTTGAACCATCCCGCTTCCCTCAGCGACAGCCCAATGCAAAAATACCGTCTCTTTTTTGCTGAGTTTATTTTTAGCCCTAACGCATTACCTGATGCAGCTTACAACCTCCCAAATGATTGTCAGATCAAGTGATGAGGCAACACAGTGGCTGGGGAGGGGGGGAATAGCCAGAGGTGAGGGAAGAGGGCCACCAAGATGATCAGAGGGATGGAGCACCTCTCCTATGAGGATAGGCTGAGAGAGCTGGGGCTGTTCAGCTTGGAGAAGAGAAGGCTCCGGGGAGACCTGAGAGCAGCCTTCCAGGATCTGAAGGGAGCTCCAAGAGAGCTGGGGAGGGACTGTTTGTCAGGAAGTCTAGTGACAGGACGAGGGGGAATGGTTTTAAATTGGAAGACGGGAGATTTAGATGAGATCTTAGGAAGAAGTTCTTTGGTGTAAGGGTGGTGAGGCACTGGAACAGGTTGCCCAGGGAAGTTGTGGATGCCCCATCCCTGGAAGTGTTTAAGGCCAGGCTGGATGGGGCTTGGAGCAACGTGCTCTAGGGAGAGGTGTCCCTGCCCATGGCAGGGGGGTTGGAACTTGATGATCTTTAAGGTCCCTTCCAACCTTGACCATTCTATGATTCTATGATTCTAAGAGAAAACCCTCTTCAAATCAGCAAATGAACCCTGCTATCAGCCTTTCTGCCTGGTGTGCAGCTAACGTGCTAAATCGGTGCAGTACTGAGTAGAGATGCTAGCTCAAGACCTGGAAGCACTGCAGCACTTACACCCAGTTAAATAAAGTGCTCTTAATTAGCTCAAGTGCAGCATCTAATTGACAAAGTTATGTTTATTTACGGCAGTAGCTACGTATTTGTTACCCGGTGCCGTGTTGTTCTTCTATAAAGGAGAAATTGCACATAAATTCCAGTGGGTTAGGCTCATGTAAACCTTGGCTCGAATAAGAGCACACGTAAGAGTTTGGAAAAGCTGTTTTTCTTAATTTCATGTCTTTGGATAAACTGGTGAAACTTTTCTGCGTGCTCAGAGCTGTCCTGTTATAAATCAGGCACAACTTCAGTAGTCTATCTTGAAACCAGTACAAGGAGAGTTTTACTCAGTTCTGGGGTTTTGCCAAGTTTAGGGAATTAGGATGGGAAGTGGTTTATTGTAAATCAATTTGGCTATATGCTGTTATAGTAAACAACAAGCAAAGTGCACTTGATAGGCCTTTTAGTATTGGAACAGCAAACTAATAAAATGAGGTGATTTAGAATCTTATACATACACTGAATTAACCTGTTTTCTTGTCCAGGCTCTTTAAAATAGAAAGGCATTCAGACCTTGGGGCAATTTGAGTAATAAGAAGTTAATATAGTTTCAGCTTTTGAGGTTTGGGCTTTAAGAAAAAAAAATCATGTTCAGATCTGCTGATTTTTAGCTTATTCACCACTCAAGATTTGTTTGACAGATTTACCGTAGGCTGCTTTTGGCATAATTGGACCAATAAACAACACATACTGGATTGCCCTGTGAAATGAGAAAAACAAAACACATCTTCTGGTAACATCCGATGCTGTGAAGATACTAATGTTCTTAGGTGCCTGATTAAAGGTACATTTTTCCCTTAGAGAACTTCAGATGGGCTGTGTGAAACTTGGCAAGTATTTTGATCAATATTAAAATTCTAGGTGTAGCTTTTAAGCATCAAGGGGAAGACTAATCTTTTTTTATTTTAACTACCATAGCTGTGTTAACTTTCCCTCCTTGCACATCCCCTCTGTGCAGCTATATGGTACGGAAGCAACAGCTTCAATCTCTGTCACTCAGTAAATGTTTTATAAATGAAAGGTATTAATGTCTCGAGCATTTTGTTCTTGCACTATTTTCGTGCAGAACATCATCTGTTTAGTAAATACGTGATGGTATGAACACAACAAAGTCACTTAAGTTTGAAATTTCTGATTGTTTATCCAGATTTAAAATCAAAAATGTATACTTGTGGGTAATACTTTTGAATAAAGCAGAGATTCTCGTTTCCCAACCCAGGGAATATTAACAGAGTGAGGCTTAGGCTCAGATTGGGGAATAAAGAGCAAACAGATTCCTTGCCTTCTAGCCTCTCCCAGTCCTAGGGAGCAGGCAAGTGTGGCTTCTGATAAATGTGTTTAAATATGAATTGTATCTGGCATTGCTATGAAATATTATATAAAAGTAGTCCAAGGAGAAAGATCTTACAGTAATTTAGTTTTTAGGGGGAAATTTAATTTAAAACACATACTATAATAAGAAATAAAATGACCATCAGGTATGTATCATTTTATAATCAGTGTCAGCTTTGCTAGAGCAGATTAACTGCTATTACCTACCTGCTCAAATTCAAGGTTGAAAAGGCTTATTGTTGCTCAGCTGATTTCCAAAAAGCATTGTTCTAGAAAGAATATACAGTATATCTGTACTGTACATGCTATATTTTCAGTGCTGCTGTGTGTCTATGTGTGTTTAAGTACCTGAAGGCTATTATAATGCATTTGGAAAACGTCCTTAATGCCTTTAATTTACTTGGTCACCCCTGAACTGGTCAGGCAGTTGGGACAGATGATCATTGTAGGTCCCTTCTATCTGAAATAGTCTATTCTGTTCTATCCTAAATGCCCATCAGAGTTCTTAATTGCTCTTTAGTTTGGGAATAATGAGTCAATAAAAATCTTTAATGTGACCTTGCTAAGAAAAGTTTAAGGTAGGCTTTTTGGGAAGATTCATTTGGAGCTAGATTTTCATCTCTAAGTCACTTTAAATTTTATGGAAATTTGATAATACTGATGAATGGAGATCTACATTGTGCAGACAGTACAGTGTATGTTGTAATGCCACGTGTTTATCTTCTGGGCCTGCTCAGTTACTTTCTTGCTAAAAGGGTTACTTTTCAGTCATGAGAAAATGGGCTGTTAATTAGGATCATGCACTTTCCATCTTTCTGGACTCTTTTAGTGAATCTACTCACTAGTGAGCAGAGAGAGAATCTACAAAGGGACTGAAGAGAATTTTGTGATGGTTCAAATCATCCCAGCATGAAACTATCAAAGAGCCATAACCAAGCACTAACCAAAGATGGAGTTGAACCTGATGACTTTGTATTTGATGGTGTTTCTTTAGAATAACTTTCCGATGGAAACCTTATGTTTTATCTACTTCATAGTACAGACTGACAATGAAAGACACTCACCCCCCCCTGTTTTCTAAACCATGAATGAAATTAATTCAAATGCTGTATTCACTATCCGCTGTGGTGGTATCTATCCTTGAGTGCTTTTTTTTTTCTTTTTTCCCTTTTTTTAATTTTTCTTCTCAAAACTTTTGAACTTTTCAGTCTTGTAAAAGTTATCCCCAACACTGTCTACAGAGGAGAGGTTTTGTTGATACCACAATGGGTTGTCTTGGGACTGAGAGCTGCTCCCAAGAGTAAGGTTTCTTCAGAGAACAACCTCCTCCCCCCTCCCCAAAAGGCAATGACTCAAGAAAGCTTGAATACAATCCTGAAGTGAGCAGAGAAGTGTATTTTTCCACTTGAGCTATTTTTATAAAAAATAACTTTCTACCTTTGTACTTCAAAAACATCAGCTGACATATGTATCACTCTGTGTTGCAGTTTCTTTATTGATTTTTCTGGACTTGTGGCATTGTAGGCTTTGTATTCCACACTTTGCCTCACCTCAGTTACAGAGCATATATACTTTGCTTCAGCAGAACTGTGGTTTTCTTTCTTATGATCCAGTGATAGCAGAAATGTGAAAATTTGCTGCTGTTGGCTTGTATTTCTTATTCTGCCATAAAAGTCAAGATATTTGATGAGAACTTCAACAGTTTTTCTTGAACTGAGATGTATTTTAATGGCATACAAGGTTGATAAAGTTGTGCTTGCTTTCTTTGGTGCTATATATAAGGAACGTCTTAGGAGTCAGTGTATTATTTGTATGTAGGTTAACACTGCTGTTGGAGAAATTTCCCATTATGAACAGAAACTCTGGAAACAGCTGTTAAAGAATCTTTGAATTGACGGTAACACAGTATTAATACAAGATTTTTGCCATTAAAAGTCCTCTTCTAGGTTAATTGCTACTTTTTTTTTTTTAATGGAGGGAAAATGTTTTTTCTCCAGGATTACTTTGATTAGGAGTCTATTTACTCACTTTATAGACTACAAGTACGGTAAGGAAAAGAATAGTATTCAAGGAAATCATAGAATCATAGAATGGTTAGACTTGGAAGGGACCTTCAAGATCATCAAGTTCCAACCCCCCTGCCTTGGGCAGGGACACCTCTCCCTAGAGCAGGTTGCTCCAAGCCCCATCCAGCCTGGCCTTAAACACTTCCAGGNTCCTGACCAAGAGTCCCTCCCCAGCTCTCCTGTAGGCCGCCTTCAGATCCTGGAAGGCTGCTATCAGGTCTCCCCAGAGCCTTCAAATACTGAAGGGAAGAGACCTACTTGTTTCTTTTGTGGATTACAGTTACATCTGTGTGATAATTCCTACTTTTAAACAAAATGCATCAGGAACTCTGCGAGCCCAGGTCCAGCCAACAGCATGCGAAGTGTGATGCAGCAGAACAATCCTAGCTAAATACTTGTCCAGCATTTCCCAGGCAAATGTCTGTGCACACACAACACCCAATAGTAAATCCAAATGTGATGATCAGTCCACACTTGGGCAATATTCTTTGGAAGTTTGGGACCAACAGTTGTTTCTTCAGTAATTTCACTTTACAAAGTAGACACTGTTTCACAGTGACGTTCACATGAGGCTGTGCCCCAAGAACCTGTGGAGCCAAAGTTCCAAAAATCCTGGATAAATGTAGAAAATTGACACTTTCCCCAGACACTTACCTAGTAAGAAATAGAAATAGGATGGCTGGGGCCACAGGGTTTGCTACTGAAAATGTCTGAATTGAACACAATCCTTGGCTGTGAACACACACTAGTGTCTTCCTAGTGCTGTGTGTCATTATCAATGACTATTAGCAGCTGAAGAATCTAAGAAAAATTGTGCTTTAAAAACTCCAACTTTTGGCCTCCTTACAGTATACAACACACAGAATTTCCTTTAAGAAATGAGCTGCAGAGCTTTTTAAATTTAGTTCTAAGTTGGACTGAAGCCACATTTCAAACTGTTGAGATTTGCTATGAATGAAGAATTCTGGCCCTTTCCATCTCCAGGCAAGCTCCTTCCCAGCTGAGCTGGCACACCTCTGCCGTGTTTCCATTACTGTCTGGGGTCACTAACATGCATAGGAGCTTCAGCTAAGGAGTAAAAAGCCCAAACCTTTTAATTTGGTGAGAACAGGGGATTACATTCAGTAGAAAACAGCTAATTTGTGTTGTATGGTGTGCAAGCACTAGCACACAATGTGGAAAATTACAGATCTTATTTTACAAGGAATTGAACTTCTAGTGACTAGAAGTATTCTACTGCAGGTGAATGACTTGATGAGGAAAACACAGTTGATTCGTCTCTGAGAGCAGGTAACTCCTGCACGTGAGACCCACCACTCAGCCAAGCCAACTGCCAAGCAAAACACATCATTCAAATTTTGGGAAAAACGTCACTTTTCAGGGGCAAAAGAATAGTGGACTTGCGTTATGTGTGAAAACTGATCTTGGTTTCAAACATTCAAATTGAAAGCAGATAAGAGTGGGATGTTGATAGTTAGAGCTGAGTAGTTCTGTAATGACAAGCATTCCTTATGAAAACAGTCATTGACAGCATTTCATCAACACAACCAGACTGTAGTTCAGGATCTGTTTTTGTAAAGATTACTTTTTCCAGAACTGGGTTTTGCTGTTGGTCATTTAAACGAAGTGGCTGAATAGGTGTACCTGACAGTAACTGCTCTTCTGCAGTGAATGGCACCACAGGTTTCAGGCAACAGCCATCTGGAGCGCCGTTTCCAGTTAGGAAGGGTTAGAGCCAAGAGTTCAGCAACTACTGAGGTCATGTTTGATAGACCTGGGAGAATGCAAAGGCTTATGTCAGAGTCTGAGCTTGGGCAGGTTCTGAAAGACAGCAAATTTCCTGTAATAAAGCATGAAAAGAAGGAACTTTAAGAAGAAAGTTGGTCTATATTTCTAGTCCTGCAAGTAACATTTTTAACTTTATATGCTACCCCGGTAGGTGGGTAGCAGGGGGGGAAAGGAGGGCCAATTGAGTTCTTTTGCACTGGAGATATTTTAGGTGTTCCTTTAGGGCAACAGAAGCTCCGAGAAGGCAGGACGTAATGCATGGTTCTTCCTACTGTAAGTGAACTTAGAAAGCAAGAAAACATAATTCCAAAAATAAATGTTTTAATTAAGAAAGTGTTGCAAAATCTTAGCTATCTCTTTAATCTTTTCAGCCTTCTGTATGGGAATGTTTTTAAAAAATAAAAAAATAAGCCAGCAAAACCTCCCCAAACACCTGGATTTGAGGCATTTTCTCCCGTACGCTGAGAATCCCAAAGGCTTTTTCTAATTTCTTAGCTCTTGTGACATAGCAAAGAGAAGTGCATCACCATAATAAAGATCCTGAAGAAGCAAGACTTGTGAATTCATAACACCATATTGGGCTATAAGTTACTCTAGAGAGCTATTTGAAGAGGAATATTCAGATAGAGGAATTTATTATAGTTTAATAATTTGTGAATTTGTACTAATTAATATATTAAAATGGAATTATTTTGGTGACATTTCAGGAACCAAATTAAATAAAATGTCTATGGTATGTTAATTTGAGTTCATAAAAGGCTAATTTGAATATGTAATTTGGATCAATTAAAAGTCTTTTCAACTTTAAATAGTGATAATAGAAATGTAAAAAAGCTGGGTAGCTGTTACAATTAATTAAGAGCGATACATCTGGGAAAAGCAAATCGCAGTGTCAGTTTTTAAATGCAAATGAGTTTTAAAATGTAAAGATAATATGCATATATATAAAAGTGCAATATCCACAAAAAAGTTAATAAAGGCTCTATAGATAGGGAATTAGACCTTAGTTTTGCCTGCAAAATAGACAGACAATAGTAATATTTTTACTCCCAAAGAAAACTTAACTCTCTCAGAAACCAAAGTGGCATTTATTTTCTTGTTGTTTACGCTTCTACTTGGGGAAACAGCTGAATTTTTGTGTCAGCAGTTCAGAACATTGAAGCTTCAGGCTGTTAAAGGAGCGTTTACCTGCTTACTTATGTGGCAAAGTCAGAGTTGTGGAATCTATCTTTTCAAGAGTATTAAAAGGAAAATAAATCAAAGCAAGAGAATGTATTTTCTCACCTTCCATCAAATGTAAAACCTGGAGTTGTGAATGCCACTAAAGAAAACCCAAGGGTGTTTTTGGAATTATGGCATTTTGCATGGCAGCTTTATGCGCCGCTGCTATGCCACTAGGCTTATTAAATTATAATTATAATGTTAAGAAAATTATTGCAATAGGGTGGAAAACCTACAGAGTTCATTTGAGAAGAGACAGGAATAATTAAAACCACAGATTATCATCACTGGAATTCAGCTCCAGTTAATTTAAATGCACATTGGGTCGTTCTTACACACTGCTTTTCAGAGACTGCAAAAGAAAGCTAATCTTTGTGCTGCANTTCCATGTCCTTTCTCTGTTGAGGACTCCAGAACTGGACACAGGACTCCAGGTGGGGTCTCACAAGCGCAGAGATCATGTTGAAAATAGAGAAGAGTGTAGTGTTTTTTTCTTTACAGTGGGTTTCTGGTGAGTAATGCTTGCCATTAGGGATTCGGGATGGCTGCCCCACAGCTCCTGCACCCTGCCTGCCTTTCTCCTGTGCTGGCTTTGACGTGTCAAGGCACTGAATGTGCACTTTCTTCATAGGCCTTCTGTCCAATGGCATCAGTTAAATTGCAGCATTCACAGAAAGGAGTAGTTCTGTTGTACCACTTTACTATAGGTATTTTTTTAAAAAGTAATTCGAACTATTGAGAAGCAGAAATGTAACTAAACTCCAAAGTGGGAAAAAGATATCTTTTAAGCAAAACTAGATTTGTCTTCTAGAGAAACACTTCGTTCCTAGCACATATTTTATAAGCTCTTTTACAGAGAAGCTAGCTTCAAATACTAGTTTTGCTTATCAACATGCAGCATATTTATCTCTGTGTAGTGGTTTGGGGTTTAACATCCTTTTTGCCTTTTTCCTTTCTTTCTCCTGCCACTTTAGTAAGCACAATTTTACGTTACTTTAAATATTCTTTGTCAGCATCCTTCAGACTGTAGAAATCATGCTGATTTCACCATCTACCATTTTGTAGGATATACTGTTCTGAGGCAATGACCAGTGAATTCTTTGGTTGGTTGTTTTGTGGTGGTTTTTTCCAGATAGCATAGACCTCTCTGAGGTACCCTCCTTTATTCTTATGTGGGCCCAAGAACATCAGACAAACCTTAATGGCTACTAATATTTTGGCCTGGATTTTGTTTGATCCAAATCAGTCTTTGAAAGCAGTTTGAGCGCTAGCACTGTGACCAGACAACGTCCTGAGTGTTTAGAAGGGATGTTGATGAGCTTAGCAAGCAGGAAACATCTGGCCAGAAAATTAGGCTATTAAAAAAAAAAAATAAAAAATTAAGAGGCTAAATGCTTGGTGAGGAGTTTAGATCAGAAGGCAGTGAACAAGTTTTTTAACCTGTGTGCTAAGTTGGGAACACCCTTTAATGCTGAGTTACTGAATGAACTCTATCTTAAAACGCTTATCTTTATAGGATCTTTTCATTCTACCTCTACTGCTCCAGAAATCTGTCACACTGAGCATACCTCTATCTTTAGATAAAAAGGCTTTTTCAACTCAGCAAGTTGTGGTTGGTTGAGATAATGCAAGGTTTTGATAGCAGTAAAATTGCCTTAGCACAGATAAAAGAGACTTTTGCCGAGAATCTGCATCAGAAGTTAGTTGCCATCACAAATTTGCTACCAAGTGCAGTATTTTCAAGAAGACCGCTTTGTAATTAGGGTGAGTTGGATGTAGGTTAAACCAGAATTGTCTCTGCTCAGTGTGGGATTGCCTAGAGATCCATACTGTATGAACAGCTATCTTAAAGCAGCTTTTCTTTAGGATGGTGGTAAGATATTCCCAAAAGCTCCTGATGTGGTGATCTGAATATTCCTAAATGAATAGCAAGGACTGTAAGGATCTGAAGCAGAGTATAGTTCTGCGTTACAGATTTGAGGGTCAAATGAAACTCCTGTGCTATAGTCTGGTTGTTCTTTTTTGCCTTGTCTGCCTGTGGATCTATAACAGTTTTCCCAAAACTTTGTCATCTAGGAAGCTGACTCAAGATTCTGATAACGCTGGATCATTCATTGCTTTCTGAAGCAATTAGTGCTTGAAAAGGGCAAAAGTGTTACAGTGTGTAAGTGTGCTCACCTTGGTAAGGCAGTTCCTCTGCTAGGGTCAGATTCATTATCTACTGATGACATTGGGAGACTCCAATAAAAAGTAAAACCCAAACCGCTATGCCTTTTGATCAATATTTTCAATCAATTTTAATTGCTGAAGAAGGCAGTTCAGAAGCCCAACTAAGAACCGTATCTCAAGTCAATTTTAGACCTTTGGCATGAAAAGAGGAATTTTAATCTGATGATCTTCTAAAATGATAAAGGTAGATTTAATATTTGCAAAAATGTATTCAAACATAAAATTACGATTGCTAGTTCATGGATTTTACCAATGGAAGTGTATTGAAAATTAATACCTTCTAATGGCCAGGGTTTAAAGACATTATTGTGGGACAGTATCAGTCCAGATCAGTAAATTACGTATCAAATTAGTTCTTTTTCCCACCTATACCAAATAATGGATTGCCTTTTACGATTTAACCTTGGATGTGAAAGAATTCACTGGTAGAGTGTGCATACAAAGGGCAAAACCAAGAAGCAACTCAACTTGGTACGTGCTTTAATAGTTTTTCTGCAATACAGCATCACAACCTATCAGTAAACAGAAGCAATACAGATCAGATTGTATTAAGCCAGATGAATTAAAAGCCAAATTCTGTTTATTTTTTTAATGTATGAATATATGTTAAATCTCTACCTATATATTTTATACTTATGGGGTGATGGAGAATTATCAGGATCTGTAGTTCCTGTGTCATTGCATGGTTTGTATACTTTTAAAAGCCTTAGAGTCCAGAAAGAATTTACGTTATGTGTATGGGATGATGAAACTCTAAACAAACTTACCTCAAAGAACGGTTGTCTGCAGTTTGTTCGCCTTCATTTCCTGAGGTTGAAGTCTAAACTGAGTAGTCATACATGACCTGAGGAAGTGGAATTGCATCTCGCATCTCTCTGGGCTTACAGAGTTCAAAAGGTTGATTATATGTTTTCAATAGCAATTTTCCAGTCCAGTAGTTTACCTTATCAATTACTGTACACTGGGAGATGTGCAGCAGTTCCTATTGCACAAATGCACAGCAGATATCATAATACAGCAGTTTCAAAATTACCATGTGGTTTTTTTATTGCTTCATCTACTATTTTTTGGATTTCTCTACCCAGTATCTGGGCTACTACATCAGATCTGTTGATCATTACTTTGTGTTTTCCTATATAAACAGTAAAGCAATGAGCATACATAATATTAGGATACTTAAGAAGCACATATTAAAGTGAAATGATTTTCAGTGGTGCCAAATCTGGTAAATGATTTAAAACAGAGAACATCATATAGGACTCCTTGGAAGTAGTCTTTCTCTGAGGCAAGCCCATAAGGCCGTAGCAAAAGGAACAAGTCAAGATGCTGAGATCTAAACCGGTAGAAATCTAGAATATAGGCGTGTAGGGTTTCAATCATCTGATCCAACTCTCCACAGGAACTGCACAAAAGAGTCTTAGCTCTAAAGAGTGCATAATACCTACTCCAGTTCGCGCCATACACTGCAGCCCACAAAGCCACCTTTGAAGACTAGAAAAAAACTAATGTTTGTGACATGGGAAGAGTAATTAAAAGCCTTATGTTCTGTTCCTGAAATGGTTTGGAAAAATGTTAAATAAAAGCATGGCTGATCTTAAGATGATTGTCCACTAAAGCAAAAGCACTTTTCTGGACCATGAAGTGCCTGAGGTGGATATTTATATACAGAGGAGTTGTGAAATAATAGAAGTTTTTTTTTTTTTTTTTGTGCAGAGGATATTCTGTACTCTGTTATTTATCAGCCTGGACAGACAAGAAGACTTAATCCTAAGGAAATTAGGGAAAGAATTTGCAGAACAATTTGATGGTTTTGTGTCACCCTATTACTCCCTCTAACTTTTCTTTCACCAATTATCTACAAGTATACCAAGTCTAAACTTTACTACTTGTTCTGCATGACTACCATAAGATGCACAATGAAAAGTTCAGTCCTTGGACCTTTATCATCTCCGATTCTGTAGTTTACTCTTTGATGATGAATCTTGATGAATGTTGTTTAACAACCCTCTGCCTATAGCTCTTCAGAATGCTATGCGTGTATAGCAAATGATAATGAAAAGAAGTTTAGTGTTTGCTTTTGTAATATATGCCATAATTTACATGAACTTGTCGTTATCTGATCATAAAGAATGTGTAGAAAAGTTGTGTGCTGTTCTGTCTGTCCTTTTCCCAGTAGTTAAGACTGCACTGATACAGATGTATTGTAGGCAGATATTATCCAAGTCCTGACAAAGAACCAAAATTATTCATGGAATCTGTCATTATGGCCATCTTGAATACTAACTAGAGCACTTCTTGATCACAGTTGTCAAGAGACACTTCCACTGCTCTCCTACCAGGGAATATCTTTTCTGACAGATACTGTCTTTCACAGGAACTACAAAGCATCTCTCCTACTTAATTTTGCATTTTTTTTTTGGCCAGGAAGAAACATAGCACTGTAAATGTGTCTGTCTTTTCTTCCTTCCTTTCTCTGCTGAATAGTTTTTTTTTAATAGAAAAGTCTTTCATGATTTTGTTACATGCTTTTCTTGGCAGTATAATTCTTAAAGCTGACCTTTTTTTGGAAAAAAAAACCAAACCCAAACCGTAAAACTCTATCAGTCCTTCACTTCTGCCCACGTCACGGGCTGCCTAGAGTGGAGGACCCAGTCCTGTTCTTGGCGTTTAGAGTTTTGATTCCTCTGACTTCAAAGGAGTTTATTCTGATTCATACTGTGGATATAACAGCAGACTCAGGCTTTATGATTATAGACAGTAACGTGGTGTTTCTACATAACTTGAAACTCAGTTCCACTCTAGGGTATAAATTCCCATTGACATTGCACACACCATGAACATCCTGGGGGAGAGAGGGTTTGACCCTGAACTGAAGAAATAATTTAAACTACCACAGCTACTTTTCTCTTTTATGGGAAATCTTATCCCACCCAAAGGTATGCAGCTTGTCATTAGGGAGCTGTGTGCTTTGTAACCTCAGTGAGACACAAGAATTTATAAACTTGGCAAGAGTTTCCAGTATTTCTGCCAACCCTTGTCCATTATTCAAGGGGCAGGATCTGTGGTGTCTTTCAGGAGTACTTGCAGAGTGATCTACCTGGAGATCAATTATTTGGTCTTAAACTCCTGTAGTCTTGATCTAATCCCTGGTGATAATTCAATTTTTAATACGGTACTTTGTTTCTATATTAGATTTTCATAAATTAGTGTTCGAGTTGTAGTATTGATTTAGAAAATGCAGTAAGTGTTTATCTTCCTAATTCTTATGTATTTTGAATGCTGTAAAGGTAAAAACTGAGGAATCACAGGGGCTTTTAATTTTGCCACATTTGGGAGAACTTGAGTGACAAAGCAACTGCCCAAAAACCAGGCTATGGCTTGAAGACAAAATTCAAGTCCTTGATAAAGGTCACAGGTACACTGGACTAGAACATCTCAACAGAAAAGCTGCAAGCATTTTGACCATAAAGAAGGTATTTCTTCCCTAAATTCAGTTCAGAAGTTTCCAGAACTTATACCTGAAACTCTTTAGAAAGCAAAGACTGTGGCAAGCACCAAGGGTGGAAAACTTCAGCCTACCAAAGTCACAACTTAGATAATGTTGGGTCACATGTTGGGAAGACTCAGGCTACTTAAAGATAGCAGTACTACCTCCGTCTAAAGTTAATCTAAAAATTGTTCTGTAAGTAAAAACTGGCATATTTATGCAGATGCTTTTAATAACATAGCTAAAAGTTTGAATGCCTTGTACTTTATCAAATATATCACTCGAGGATGACGGTCCAGATGTCAAACTATGGAAGATGCTTCCCCGTCAGAGGCATCCAGGCTCATTTGCCAACTCTTTCAGCAGTTACACTGGCAGCCTGAATTTGCCTCTAGGTCATTAGCGTGGATAGGCTGCTAATAAGCTTTCTGGGCTGTGTTATTCTCCTGACACCATTTTAAACTTACTTTGCACTCTGAAGAACTAACGCATTTTAATTCTGTTTGTGTATAAGGCCTTGCATAAATTCATTGACGAGATTCCTTCATAGATCTTCTACTTGATTCTAAAAGCATGTTTGTTCTTGCTATGAATTATGTTTTCAGAATACTAAATATATATGCCTTTTAAAGTACCTAAGGATCTATTCTTCTTTGAATTTGAAGAAACAGATGGAGCTTTTCATTTATAACAACGCATCCTTATGTGCAAGCCTTTCACTATCATAAGTCCTGCTAAAATGTGTAAGTCCTAAATGCATACTGTGTTGAATTTACTTTGACTAATGAAGACACATCATACTTCTTTTTATTCTATGAATGTTTGCAATTCTAAATTTTTGTTCTATCCTGTAACTTTTAGCCTTTTGTACTTAATCTCATCTTAAAACCCACATGTGCTGAGAAGTCAGGTCCTGGCAATGGTGCAGTGCTGTCTTGACACCTTGTGGGAGCTCTAAGATGTAGAAGATAGTGCCAACCAACATCCCCTGTGGTTTAGGATAATGCTATTCTGCCTGTGGTGCTTTACTGTAACACCTCTTTATGGTCTGTGTAATTCTTGTAAGGGTTTAAAAAAACAATCAAATATTAATGACAAAATCCTGACATTACTTTAAATAGATAAATCAATAAGAGTAACGTTACAGGTCTCTGGAACTGTTTCAGTTCAGAAGTTTTATTTTCTTTTTTCTGTGAACAATTATGCATGAGTGATGCCAGACATAAGCTTGTGTCACTGTCTCTCTTTTCCCCAGAGGGCTTATCTGAGGCACTGGGAGGACAAGCACTGTGGTATAATGAGTGCTCCTCGCACTTCATAGAATGGTTAGAGTTGGAAGGGACCTTCAAGATCATCAAGTTCCAACCCCCCTGCCATGGGCAGGGACACCTCTTCCTAGAGCATCCAGCCTGGCCTTAAACACTTCCAGCAGTCTCTAATCCTGCTCTGTGCACCGAGCCTGTGGCCCACGTCACTTACCCATTTTTTCCCTACCTCAACTTTGCTATCTCTTTTATTACAATTTAACCCCATAGTTTTACGAAGACTTTAATTTGCCACTGCTGCCCAAAAAGGCAGGGGGTTCCACGGTCCCCTTGATTGTCTTTGAGGAGTGAGGGGCTGAGCAGCTGCATGGTGACCTGGCCTCTTGGAATGAACCAGGTTGGTAGTAAGCAGGCAAGAAAAGAAATCACTGGTGCACGGTCTGAGTTCTCTCTATTTGAGGAGTGTCTGGTACGTACGTATCTGTGGTTTGTGTGTGCCCATGAAAACTGACTTTGATGGTAATTTGATAATTTCAAATTCAGTTTTGAAATCTTTGTTTAAAGCTGCTGCTCAGCAAGGCATAGCAAATGAGCTCCGTCTAAACAAAACACTGCATCACGATCTGCATTCAGTCTCTGTGTGCAAGGCATTTACTGCTGTGCTCTTTCTAGTATATGAAATGAAACTTTATGAAAAATAATTTCTTATCTTCAGAGGGGTGCTGCTTCGTCTAGTTAGGGCCTGAATAATTTCCTATTCTCAAAGAAATACCAGTGGGCAATGCAGCTGGTTGTGTGAAAGGTCTGTGTGGTGACTACTTGTTTGTGCATAGGAACCTGCACTGGGTGGTGGATTTTTTCTCTGGGCCTGTTTTTACAGCTTGGGGTTATTCTTTTCTTTAGTGCTGGAGAAAGAACTTTTTAAAAAAACCTCCTGATAAAGAGTGTTTTTTTCTTTAGAAAATGCCATTTCTCTGATAGTAAAATGGTCTAAAAACGTGGTGACTTTGAATTATTTTCTTAATAACTTTTAAGGGATTTTGACAAGCTCTGTGCTTGATTTGTAATTTTAAAATATTACTGCAGATGAAAGGTAGGGGAAGCAACATAGAATGAAGTATTTAGGGAGTTTTTGTTTTACAAACAAAGCAATTTTAAGACTTTAATGTTGTAGGGTATACCCCCAAGCTAGTTCACTTCATAATTAATCTGTGCACCAGGAATTGCAGGCTTTGACCAGCTCTAGTTGGAAGACTCTGTTCCTTGAGCCTTCGTTAAGCAGTCTGGGACTCACAGAGGGAAGTGAATCCACACATTATCACTGTATGGGGAGCATTAGTTTTAACTCAGGGATTTTCACGCAGCAAAATATTTGTATTTGCTTCTTAGATTTTGAGAGAGAAGTACTGGAGTCCTGTGTCCAGTTCTGGAGTCCTCAACACAGAAAGGACATGGAACTATTGGAACAGGTCCAGCGCAGGGCCACCAAGATGATCAGAGGGATGGAGCACCTCTGCTGTGAGGACAGGCTGAGAGAGCTGGGACTGTTCAGCCTGGAGAAGAGAAGGCTCCTGGGAGACCTGNTGATAATGTGCAGTCCCTGACTGCAGCTGCCACGAAGTGTAATCTGTACCTTGTTTTGTGTTTACTTCTGCGTTGGAAGGTGCGGTTTCAGGTCCCTTCGCCTACTCTGTGAGTTGCTTTATAAGGCAACAGCAGTGGTTGCAGTATTTGCTGCTTTGCTTCTCTGACTTTCCATAAGCACAGCAGTTAGTGCTTTCAGTGCTTCAGTAAACTGGCAAAGGGTGTTCTCAGAGGCAAGGTTTCTGCTTGTTCCTTTTTTTACTGCCATGATTATAGGTCAGTTGCTAAGAAAAACAGGGCGGTTTTTGGGCTCCTTTTTCTGTTTGATCCTACTTAGAAGATCAGACTAAAAAAACATTTACAAAACTTGTGAATTTGCTGTGTTATCGTTCACATAATTAGAAATGGGGTGATAGCTGCAAAAAGTGGTATCTATAATTAAGGCGTGGAAAATGCTTATAGTTTTCTCCTTGTCCTTTAATTAGGATAAAAGTCTGTATTTCTACACAGCTCATTGGGAGAGAGCACGAGGGTCACCTGAATACAAGTGGAAAGGGGAGGTTTTCCTCAAAAATAAAGTGAGCTGATGAGCATGGTGCACTCAAGTACCCAAGAGCTCATTAAGGTATGACCATAGTGCTGTGATAGCTCAGGTTGATAACTTCCTTCCAGTGAATTATCACTGGAAACAGTAGATGTTGCATTACAGAAAGATGCCCAGCTTCATTCAATTTTAGATGGTATTTAGCTCCATTAAAAAAAATAAAATAAAATGGATTCCACCCAGATGTTTAATATTAAAGTATCTCAAAAGTTATTGTCATTTTGCTTACAAACTCCACTGCTTTTGGCGTATTGCAGCATTTCTTTTTGCAGCATCTTCCCTGTTTTAGCCAATAGCAGACAGCAGGTAACAGCAGAGGTAGTGCTGAATTTTAATTACTTTCTTGGTCAGTGATGACTTGCTGGTGTTGCCAAATGGTCTTAGGGAGTTAGATTGCTCACTGGGGGCCATATATCACAGAGATGAAAGTCTATAGGAAAACTTCAAATCATTTTGTCTCTTGCCTGCTGGCTTGGAATTTTGTTACCTCTTCTTGGGAACGGGTTCAGCTAGATTTGAAATCAATCTTCTCCTATTCAGGTCACATTCATCTTTTCTGTAAAAAAGCCTACTGGGATATGTTGAAAAATTTATATGGTTTAACTAGGATTAACCTGAATAAACCATTTTTTCTCATTGTGATTTACCACTGAGATTTTACCTGACCGTTTTATCATGTAAATTATGATGAATGCTTCTGTACATCCTTGTGTTTAATTCATTAACACGGTTTGACTGTAACTGCTGTCTGTAACCTAGAGTATTTGTCCAGCACTGAAGACTCGAGGGATGGTGATGGACAGAAATTTCTGCAAATGCCTTGACAGCAAATGCCAAGCTTTGGTATTCTCGTTAGAAATAGAAACAATTTTTCCTTTGGCAGTTGTATTGTGGTTTGTTATCATTTATGGAAGGAAGTAATAGATTCCAGCTAGATTAATTTTTTTTTTTTATTTAGTGTCATATTGTTTGTTGTTCAGAATGCCTGAATCACTCAAAGGACTACGTTTGTTAGTAGAAAAGGGTCCATTCCAGAGGTCTTTCTATGCTGAGCAAGTTTTTTATGTAATTTTTCTCTAAGCAAACCTACATGAAGCTTGAGGAGAGGGGTGATTTCAGTCTAGCACTTCAGCTCAGAATTCTGAACATTTTGAATAGTTTTCTTTTTAACTGGGGTAGATTAAAATGAAATTCTGAAACTGCTCCTGAGTTTAACTGTCTTTGTCCAGCTGTATCATCTGACTCATGTATTAGAGCAGCTGTGATTCCCTGGTTTGAATTCTAATACAAAGTACATCTGCAATATTATTATTTTTTTTTAATTGATTTAATCAACTGAAGCAAAACCTAAGATTATGGTCCTCTAGTAAGTGGAGAGACTTCAAACTTCTACAGATAGCCCTTGGAAATTGATATGTGGATGCAAAAGGAACTCATCATGGGTACAGAAGGACAGTACTAACCCTTCTCTTTCTTGATGTGTCAGAGGGTGGGAGGGTTAGATCTGATATTACACCCAATTTGAAAGCAATGTTTTCAGTGTCCTGCCTCTGTTCTTCACATTCAGAGGTAAACGCTTTCCCATTGTGAATAAGGTCTTTGAGTCTGAACAAAGTGTATCAGCAACTGAAACTGGAATCAATGATCAGTGCCCAACTGCAGACTTGTACCTGTGACATGTACGTTTTAGTTATTCAGGCACTTGGGAGCACTTTACAGCAATGCTCACAACAGTCCCTGCAGTCACGGTGTCCATTTGAAAGTGTTTCCAGGGTAACATATATTTTTAAGCTAAATTGCTAGGTCAGAAGAGTTAGGGAACTGCTGTTTTGAACAACACACCAAAAAATTTACTGGTGAGGAAATGTGGCACTTCAAAAATGTGAAAATAAACATCCTGCAGACTCTGGATATGAAGCTGTTGAGAGCGGTTTCTGAAAACAGCTTTGTCACTGAAGGAGAAGTAAAACCTAATAATTTTTAATAGACCTATAAATCTCTCTTATGATATCCAGCTACTGTAAACACTTCTTCCATGTTTTTTCATGAATTTATGCAGTGTTGTTAAGTGTTGTTAAAAGGTTCTGATTGCTAGAGCTAACCCTTTTCCCTCTGACAAGTCTGAAGGAGTTGTCAGCTACTAGAGAAGGTGACTAGAGGGAGGGGCAGGGTAGGGGGGACAAAGTAAACTCCAAAATGAAAGTAGCCTATGGATATTTTTATGAAACCTATAGGTAAGTCATGCAGTTATATATGCTGTTTTGTGACCCTGCGTGAAGGATGGGGAGAGCCGAGGGCAGATGTGTGGATGAGTCATCAGATCTCTGCTGATTTCCAAAGGGATTCTGTAACAGGTGGTTCCCAGAGCAGACCCAGCCCTTACCTCCTAAAATTTTTATTAAAACCAGGTAATGAAAGAGAGAGCTAAGCACATATGAAAGAGCCTGTTCCAGTTCTTCCAGGTGTTAGATGGCCCCACAGCAGAAGGTAGTTGATTTTGGAAAGACAAAGTGGCTTTGGCTAGCGCTGCTCCAAAGGTGGAAAAGCTGTGAAGTGCTGAAGCTGGAGGGCTATGCTGAGCCCTGACAAGAATGTAGCATCCTTCCTGTGCAAGAGGAAGGATGTTTAAGGATGTTTAAGTGTTTAAACACTTCCCTGGAAGTGTTTAAGGCCAGGCTGGATGGGGCTTGGAGCAACCTGCTCTAGGGAGAGGTGTCCCTGCCCATGGCAGGGGGGTTGGAACTTGATGATCTTGAAGGTCCCTTCCAACTCTGACCATTCTATGATTCTATGATAAGAGTGAAGAGAGGTCGATAGTGCAGTGGTTGGTAACTGGCATGACAGGGGTTCAAAGGAGATGCAGTCACTGTAACAATGAAGTTTGGTAAGAGATGTCAATGGAGGCAGTGGATTCAATGGATTGGTAATCCCAGACTAAGTTTTCTATATACAGCTTGATCCTGAGAAAGAATCTAATTAATTAGTCTACAGGCACAATGTAGCAATAGCTTTCTTTCCACCCATTCCCTTTTTGCTACTTAGCATGAGTCCAGTTTAGCTAATCAGTGCTAAATGTTCCAGGAATCCCTGCTGAGCCTGTGACAGAAATGTTGCTAAACACAAGGCTAAGTGCAGAATCTGTTCTTTCCTTCCTTAGAAATTAGCTAGGTTTAATGTTCTTGGTTTTAATACTGGAAACTAGGATTGGGCCCCACATTGCGGTCCTGTTGGTCTCCCTTTTTCTGCATAAAGGATTCAGGTATTTGTAGGTGCATTAAACTTTCTTGTGATGCTGCTTTTCTGTGGAGTGAGGAATGTGAAAATGAGGATTTGAGGGAAAGTCCCAGGGAACTGCAAGCACGGCCACCTGTGAGTTCTGAGAGTCCCATACGCTACTGGAATGGAATGGAGAAAACCCATGTGGCAAGCTCCATCATCCAGATTGTGGACATATCCAGCCCTGGATTAGACAGTTTCTTACTTTACCCAAGTTATACGAAAACTCTGGAACTAAAAGAATGAAGTATACAACAGATTTGTAGCAGAGAATGCTGTGCTAGGGGACTTACTGTGAATGCCTCGTAGCTTTGGGGGGATTCTGGGTCCGGAACAAAGTTGCTGACTTCCTTATAATGAGAAAATTTAAAGCCTAGTTCTTTGCTATGGACCCCCCTTTCAGGCTTAGACTGGTGGATGGTAATAGTCTTGATTCACTAAAGACATGAGGTGCTTAAATTATGACAGCCCTCAGCCTGGCAAGAAACGTTGTTTCCCAGGGATGTCTGTTCTGAATATTTTCAGGTAATGACCAAATAGATATACCTGTCAGGAGTGAGTAACTTTTCTTTATGCCTGCAGAAGGAGTTAGTGCATATTTCAGTGCCTGCACTACTCTGGTGCTGTTTGTATTTCAAAGTCTTTGGAGTTGGATAGAAAACGACAAACAGTACAGTTTAAAGAATTAATTTCTACTTTGGGTTCTTCTTTTCTAAAAAATTCTGTGAAAAAGGTAAACAAGGCCACACAGACCCGAGTAGGAATCCCATTCCCTGGTATTATTTTTACTGCATCTTAAATGTGAGACTATGAAAAAATAACTTACTCAAGATACGATATTGCTTTGTACACAGCATTCATAAAGGAGTCATTTCAACCACCGTTCAAATATTGCTGTCCCTTGTGTGAAGCACAAAAGTGAACCAGAGAATTTGCCCGTGGTTTGAGACCAATTTTGAAAGAAAAGCGTTTAGCAGTGGTACGTATCTTGAGCTGCAGACTGAGGCAGTGCCTTGGAAAAAACGCCTGATGGAAGCACAAGCCCTTGGCACCATTTCACATGTGAGAGTCCCAGTGAAGGTTTTTGGCATCACCGTGAATTTACTCTTGTGCTTGGGGACTTAGCAATGCCTTCTCTGTTTGTAGAAGAGAGAATGGCCATTATTTTAATGCTCATTTGAAAGAGATTCTGAACTAAAGACTAAGAGTATCTATCATTTTCTGAGTATCTGTAAACAATCTCATGATTTACATTAAGATAAAGTTGTAGAGTAGCACTGCATTACGCTGTGAGTGTGGCTTTCTGGTAGAGTGGCTGCCAAACCAGTTAATCAGATCTACTGGACAAGACCCAGCTGTGAAAGGTGAAGATTTGCTCTATTTTTTCTGAGCACGCTTTAAGCTTTTCTTGCCAGGCACATTTTGTAGAGAGAGCTGTGAATTGATGGTGATAGTGGTGGTGTGTATGAACTGTGCAGACCCACACTGGAGAACAGAAATTACATCAGCTGTACAAACACAGTTTTATATACTTCCCAACCAGTATGTAATGCTGGTTTTGGAATGAAACACAAGTAATGCAGGCTAGGTCCTGGGTGTCTGAATTGTTAACAGATTGTTTTTTAGAAGATAAATGATCTCAGATGAAGCCTGGGTGAGCATATGAGAATAATAATAAATTGTTTGAGGCACTCTTTCCTGGTGAAAAATAAAGTAAGATTCTACTTTTTGATACTTGGATTACTTTGTAAGGAAATTAGTCCTCTCTAATGCTCTCCTCATCCTGACATGTTACAGCAATTTGAAACAAAATATGTAAATTATTTTAGTTTTGCATGCAGAAGTGAAACTCTGACCCTATCCTAAGGCATTTTCTCACCTGAGAGTTATGTATTTCCTGAAGGCCGCATTGCTTACAATCTAGAATTAAATGTTGTAACTTGAACTGCAGTTTTTAAGGACTTAGCCAATGTGGACATTTAAAATTCATATCCAGAATTAGAAAAGTCATATAATTAAGTACATCATAGCAAAAAAACCACAGAAACTCTAGATGTGGAAAAAAAAAAAAAAAAAAAGTTCATTTCTCCTTAAAACATACTTAACATTCCACATTTTTGTTAGTCGCTCAACTTCACTCAAGTCATGTTGTCAGGATTATTTCTCTCTTACTTAGTTTGAATTCTGTATTATGCTCACTTGTTCTCTGTTGTTGTTTTGGTTGGCCTTCGGGGTGCAGTAAAAATATTGCATCAGTCTGCTGAAAAACTAGCTGCATCTGCAGTTCGTGTGCCAAGATGCATGCTTTTGCAGATTAAATAACTGAGTTTTCCGGTGCAAAGGGAAAGGAATCTCAGTCTGGATGTATGAGGAAAATCTGAATCCAGTAAGAAATAATTCCATTGATTAGTTTGCACATGAAGCAGGTTGCTGGGTGTTTTAGCTAAGCAGGTGCAGCGTCTCGCCTGCAGATGCAGGCAGGGGGAGCTTAAGGATCATGATCCAGTTCTGCTTTTTGCATGGCTATACTTTTCCAGAGTGTTGTGTCAGATGGAGTCTGGGGCTGCCCCTGTTATCAGTCACGCAAGTAGGTACAACTTGACACAGTTCCTCCTAGTTTTACTGCGTGTATTTCTCGAAAAGGTATAAGAAGTGGGGNGACCATTCTATGATTCTATGATTCAAGTGCACTGAAGGTCAGTGGGGATGGTGACATCAGGGCATAACTTTCTGGGTTCATCAGAGGCTGGAAGCAGATGGCATTTCAGCTCTCCACCTGGTGTGCATCCAGCCCATCTGCTGAAGTTGCAGTATCGTGTGGGTGTTTCTACTGTACCCCATGTGATGGGTAGGACTGGCAGCTTCTTTCTACTCTTCTCTCCATGGCAGGGTGACTGGTGAAAGCAGTGCCATGAGACGGCTCTCAGGAAGCCCTGCTGCAGCCAGCAAAGCAGCCACTTGCCATCAGTCAAAGCAGGAGGGATCCCTTCACACTCAACATCACTCTTGAGAGCCTGTGTCAAAGGTTTTCATGGGAGACGCTTTTTTTGTAGAATCACAGAATGATTTGGGTTTGGAAGGGACCTCTGGAGATCATCTAGTCCAACCCCTCAAGCCAGAGCAGGTCCACCTAGAGCAGGCTGGATAGGTATGTGTCCAGGTGGGTTTTAAATGTCTCCAGAGACAAAAACTCCACCACCTCTCTGGGCAGCCTGTTCCAGGGCTCTGTGACCCCCAAGGTAAGGAAGTCTATATGTCTAGATGGAACTTCTTATGTTCAAGTTTGTGCCTTACAGGCACAAATTTTTGGCCTTTGCCTGATTTTTCTCATGGTTTGCTAAAGTACAACTATGGGTTGAGAATACTGGCTTTTTTTTCCTTAAAAAATATGATAGTTGTGCTGTTCTATAACATGAATTAGCTACATTTCTGTCATTTTCACCCCAAACATGGACACCTCTCACATTTCAAACAAATGTAGGTATTTGTGGTGTACATGTGGAGTGTGAGGCTTTCTCTGGATTTCATTCTGCAGAGGTGTAAGAGAAAGCAGGCACAGACAGGGCAGTTGGGTGAGCTGGAGTGGGGAGTGGGGACTGTAGGAGAGGGATGGTTGGGTGAGAAACTATGAGACAACCATGAGGAAGGCTCCAGAGGTGGGGACAGGGCATTATTTCCTCCGTGCTAGACAGAACTTAATTATGGAAGTATTTGGCATCCTCACAGCTCCTCTTCCAGATGGAAGCAATCTCTGAATTTCTTTTTCCCCAGTGGCCCAAAAGGCATAATGCAAGCTAAACCTGTTTCAGGCACTTTGGCTAAGATAAGAATTGCCGGGCTTCTTTATTATAGTAATTTATGCTGCAATGTAATTCTTAAAGTAACAGTAACAATAATTCAGATGGTGACAGACTCTTAATTAAAATCACTATAGAGGACTTCAGCTTGTAGTCGCTTTGCTCTTCCCACTATCGATAGATATTGGAGTGCAACAGTTTCCTGAGATTAAGTTAAAACAACCTGGTGACACCTATGCGAGCTGGATGCACCCTGCAGCTCTCCACGTACGTGCATAGAGGTAACTAGTAAGCATGTCTATAAAGTTTTTACCCTGGTTTTACTGATTTTTAAGGACATTTTTAAAGTATTGTAACAGCTAAATAACCAACAAAGCAACTGTCTGGTCTGCGTCTTGGAAGATTAACTTCTAGACCAGTACTGAAAACAGTGGAGTATTGAGGGGAAGGGGAAACTGGCAAGTGTGAGAAACTTCACAAGGGACTGCAGCTGCCTCTTAGCCAAAGTCAGAGTAGGGTTACCAACACCATTCAACTCTTGACTTTCTTCTGGAAGGGGTGTAAACCCTCATCCTTAATTAGAAGCAGTGTTTCAATTGGAGGGTGAGAGAAGAAGGAGACCTGCCTCTCTAAATGGTTACCCACCATTTCCTATTGTAGAGCATTTGGTTCTTTTCTAGGACACATCTTTACAAAAAGAGGATGAAATAGACCATTGGCTGGAATGGCACAGCAATTCCCATTTGCCCTGGGTAAATCATGAATTGAAGTGGTCATGTTAAGCTACTGCAGTGGACTGAAGTTGAAGTTCCTTGTTGCTTTATTTTACTCTGAAATTCATTTGAGACATAAGCAAACTGATAAACACAATAATGAATAATTGAGTTAATCCAAGAAAACTCTGGGGTTATATCTATTGCAGTAGGTGTAAAAACAAATGCATGCAAATCCTTTCCTGTATCAGGATGGATTATCTAATTATTGGCAACCTTGTGAGGCACCTGTTTGCATAGGTCTGCTCGGTGGCATTTCTTGTTGTGAGAGGAGTCACTTTCATTAACTTCTTAGACCTGAGACTTGAAGGAATGTAGCACAAAGTGTGTTAAATAACAGCATACCCTTTTGGTAGCAGAAATCCCTTTATAAGTGATGAAAATACTGAATAAAACAGTTGTTTTCTCAAGCACGTAAAAATACAGACTTTATTATTACCCAAATGTGCACATTAATTTAGATGAAAAATGTCCCATTTAGCCCTGCGTCCTGGTTTCCAGCAGGGACGGGGTTGATTCTCCCCTGTCTCTACCCGGCACAGCTATTCCACCCCATGTGTGCCAGGCCCAGGGGCAGCAGGGAGCTGGCCGGGGAGGGGCGGGGCCACAACCGGAAGTGGGCGTGGCCACACCACAGCACAGGCGTATATATGGGCGGGTGGCACCGGGGCGCATCTCAGCAGCGTCGGTGTGGTGCGGAGTGCGGTCGGTATGTACTCATGTTTGTCTCCTTCATCTGTGTTACTGTTTCCCTGCAATACCTGCTGCTCTGGTAAACAGTTTTTATCTCAACCCACGAGTCTGCCTTTTCTTTCTCATCCTCTCCACACCACTGGGGGGCAGAGCCAAGGGACTGCCACATGGCGCTTTTGGTGCCGCTGAGGCTGAACCATGACACCTTGCTGTTAATTAGCTATAACGATATTCTCATACTAAAAGAAAAGCTTATTTGCTGCTTTCTAGAGTAGTCATGTATGGTCAAAATAAAAGTTAAACAAGTTGGGAAGGAAGGATCTTTTCATACTTGTATTGTCCCTTCTTTAGGAAGAATTTCAATATGCACTTTTAACTGCGGAATCTCACATGTTGCTAGAGATCTACCAGTGACCTCAGAAATCCCTGTGTTTGAGATCTCCACACAGGAAAAAATTTGTCCAGCACTCTGGTATCAGACACTTGATGATAGTAACAGATAATGGGAAGATGTAAATAAATAATTGTTATTCATCTTTAAAGATATCAAGGGAGTCTCTCCTCTTTTATATGTAAGTCCGCATTTATACATGTAGTTTAAGTTCTCCTGGGATTCAGAAAAAGCACGTGTAAAGTACCATTTTCTGTGAAATGAGCATTTCAATTTTTAAAAAAACTCTGCTGTAGTAAGAAAGAATGAGGATGGTGCCACATCCAGTTGAGATTATAATACCTTTGCATCCTTCGTGGTACTCAGTGTGTTTTCCTTGCATACTTGTGTTATGAGAGAGAAGTCAGTCTAGCTGTGTAAGGACTTTTTTGTAATTTCGGCTGGTATAAAGTGTTTCTAGGTAACTTCTAGCTCACTGATATGCAAACAGGCAAAGTTCTTTCTCAAGCTAACATCAAAGCTAACACTAGATCAAAAATGTTTAATGAAAAAACTCATGGGTAAGCTATTAAAAATGCAACAAAGTGGTCAGTGTCTGACAAAGTTAAAGGATCGGTAATAGCATTCATATGCTAATGTGAAGCTGTTTACTTGAGGGAGATATAAACCTGTGAAGTTGTCTGAAGTTGCTATTAGAGTCCATGAATTCTTTTCTAAGATGAGAGATACTCTTGTTTGAATGCAAATAAATATTCATGGGAGGACTTCATTTGGGAGGAGGGATTTGCTATTGATAACAATATACCTGTTCGCGATATAACAGGCTGCTACTTGTACATTGCAAAAAAGGTGGTTTGCATCATGTGAAAAAGTGGATATTCGCAAGTGTCTTTAAAGGCTCTGTACAGTATCACCTCAACAAAGACATATCTCTTAGGTTTTTGTTGTGGTTTTGGGTGGGGTTTTTGATTTTGGGTTTTTTTGGTGATTTTTTTTTTAATAAATAAAATAATGGTTGTTCTTTTGCCTCTTCTTTGAGGTTAAGACTAAAGTATATATTTAAAAAAAAAAATAATCTCAATTTCTTGAAGGAAAAGCAAAGTTTTGACTAAACACAGATACATTTATCTAATACCTTTTATGGACAAAATCAGGAGGAAAAAAAAAAGGGAAAAATGCATGGAAGCTTATGTCCAGATCAAGCCAATGATCTGTTGTTGGTCTATTCATAGGTTGTTGGTTTTTTCACATTATGTTTTAAAAATAGTTCTCAAATAAATGTGGTTTCATTCTTTACGTCTGAAGTACCTGTATAGTTATTTAAATGCATAGTTGATGGCTACTGGCTCAGCATCGGACAATATTCCGGTGATGAGGTGATTTCGTGTACGGTCAGACCAGTGCAATCTGCCTCCCTATGAAATGTTTGTCTGAGTTTGGTCCCTTGTGTGATTTCTCTGGTGGTTAAGAGTAGAGTTCATACCTGAACCATGTTCTTTGGGAGGTATTTTTAGAAGAACTTATTTATTTTTAGTACTGATTTTCTTGAAGTTGTAGGATTGTAACATGTTTTGAGTCTCTAGCACTATAAAAATCCGTGAAACTGGTCAATAAATTAAAAAACTTTTGAAGAGGTTGGTTGATGTAAACAGAACGATGGCTTACGCTTTGATTTCTTAGGCAAAGCTAGCACTGTGCAACATTGTTAAAACAGATATAAGCGCTTTAAGAAATGCCAGACCCTTAGATCATGATGAATATTTATTAATGAGGAGTCAATGAGTTTGCCTTTCAGTGAATCAGTATCAGAATCAATGTTATTCAGCATTTCTACATATAATCCTGAAGTAAGTATAAAATTGCTAATGATAACATTTGTAGATGACCGAAGATCGAGGTACGTATCGAGGACAGAGCACTTGCTGATGTTCCTCCCTGGTTAGACCAGTTCCTTTGGGCTTTAGCGTGGCCAGATTCAAAATTACACACCCAGGATCAAGCAGCACAGGTTTGACTGCACAATTGAGTTTATATTCTGGAAAGCTCTAACTCATTTAAGAGTTAAGGAAATCTTCAGCTCCAGGAATCTGTTTGTAACATGTTTAGAGATGGTGAGGATGAGGAGTGTGCAGATGGCCTGTGAGCCCCTGGCAATCAATACATTGGAGGAGAGAACTGGGTGCCAGAAACCCTCCTCAGGATAGCCTGTCTGGGGAGGGGGATCTAATCAAGCCAGTGTTACCAATCTTCCTTGCTCCTTGATGAGTGTCCTCGTATACAGGGATTGTGTTGCTCAGAGGATTTCTAATCAGTTCCTGAGTAAATCAAAGGAGTAGGAGCATCTTGTTTCCTTTCTTAGGTACAATCTACCCCAAAGTTTTTATCACAGGCACACAGTTACTAGACTGCTACCACACTGATATTATTTCCAAAGAATTGAAAAGAAATAGAAAACATAGGTGTTGCAGGAGCAGATATAAGATGCCTGATGGGTAGAAAGGGCTGATTTTCCCTGATCAGATAGAGAAAAGAGCTGGATTAACGCTCTCTTAGTTGAATAGCAGTTGAATACTGTGCACAGATTTCGTTGGATTTCCTCCAGGCTTTCTGGTGAGAGACTATACCATAGTGGCAAGTGCTGGGGTTGTACTCTCAAAGGAACAGCACAACAGAGGTCGTATTTTATGGTTCTGTAACAAATCTTTTAACTTTTAGCAGCCAATGTGTTAAATGTTTTATTTTATTCAGAGCCAAAACACTGAGTGGATGTTGCAGATGGTGATATTGCATGCTTTTGGAAAGATGATGAATGCCTCCAGCCCTAGCTGCAAATGGCTAACTAATTAATTATTGTACAGTGAGTTCCTGATTATGATACAGTGGAAATTTACAGAATTAGCTTTGGTGAACACTTTTATTTGAGAAACAATAGCTTTTGAGCATAGTATTTATTCACTGGAGGATTCACCTCTACCTACTAAACCACAGGATCTGTGCACCATGTGAGTTGTCTTCAAAATGGTAGGGGAATTGTGGCTGATAGTCTCTGCCTGTAGATGATTCTGACATTCATTCTTAAGGTTAAATTCTTGATGGGTCTGTGCATGTGGTTGCAAACTGCCAGCCCCTGAGCTTTGGCTAGGCAGGCTCTGCACCAAGTCAGATCATTCTGCTCATTTTCAGTCACCAAACTCGTGGCAGAAATGGGATTACTCTGTACTTTGGGCAGGTGAAGTATCCAAAGAGAAGAGACAAAGGTCAGAGGAATGATTTAAATTTTTCCTTGCTTAGCAAATAAAAACCAATATAGCCAAATCATCAGCCATAGGCCATAAGGTTAGAAAATAAACTGTGTCAATATTAACTGTTGTTAATGGAAATGCAGATTCCTGGAGCAAAGCAGCAGAAGATGCACAGGCAAGAAGTGAGACCATGGGGAGAGCCAGCAACGGGGTGATTCTGGCTACTGTGCTTGCCAAAATACTCCTGGGAAACAGGACTTGGTGTTGTTGCCTTGTAAATACAAAACATTGCACTGAGGAAATACGAGCTTTACCCCGAGTTTTTCATCCTTATTGAAACAGGCCACTTTTTGGATCCCTGTCGAGGCTAAAATAGCCTGGCAATAATAAAAATGACTGAAACAGTAGCCAAAGACCTCCTGCTGCAAGCTAGTCTGGAGATCAACCAGCTGTGCTTATTCTTGGTGAAAAATATATTTAGGCTACTTTGTGAAATACCAAGGCTGCCTCCTTCTGAGAAAGTGTGTTGGGTTTTCACATATCATTACGGACACTGAGGACTTGTTTGCATTTGCTGAAAGTGTATTTTATTAGTCTGCTTGCTTTTCTTAATGGAAACAAATATTTTGAAGTGGTTAATTTACGAGAATAAATATTATTCAGCAGGTTCCTAAACTCCCCAAGGTAAATAAGAGAGACATGGGAAAGGCCAGCTCTGTTATATTAATAATTGATGTTTGGCTTCCTCCTAGCTCAACTGTAATCTATTCATTCTGCTTTGTAAAAGTGCAATTAGAGCTGAATTATAGTAATCAATAGAGCAGCAGCATTTAGAACCAAGGAGCATAAATAGAGGAAAATTTTGCACATAGGAAGTTTTTTTGGAGTATATTGCAGAAACTACCATAATTGGATAAAATTTTAAATGACTGCAAAGAAGATTAAATTATAATTGATATAGACATTTTCAGAGGCTCTCTTTTTAACCAAAACCAAGTCCTAGCAATTTGACAGAAATTATTTCCCTCCCTTTACTTCTGTCATGTCTTCCAGTCAGCATAGACGCTAATGATGTGATTGGGAGAATGCAGCTCTCTTGCACTTTTCCAAACATTTACATTATTTGTGGGCAGGGGAAAGGAATAAAGGGAGATGAGATGGGAAGCAGGTTCTTCATTTTGGAAACTGAGTGGCATCTGTGGGAGGCTGTAAAAAGGAGTGGTGTGCTAATGAGTAGGAAAACTCACATCTGCTACAACCAAAGTAAATAGAGTCTGGGAGGGGGAAGAAAAAAAGACAAAACACAAAAAACCAAACCCCCCAGGATTCTTCAAGTTTTTTGGTAACGATACCAAACATAGAGACTATTACAAAGAGAAATATTGATGGTGCCCAGACTTTGGGGTGGAAAGAAGCAACAGAGAAGGAAAGACTTTGAAAGCCCAGTGTTTCAGATAAGGAAGATAAAGGAGTTGCAGTACTGAGATGAGACGGGCTGCTACAGACCTATGTCCTGTAAAGCTTGTTTACATGTTGAAGCTCACACTGGAATACTTGGAGTATTTCCATGACTTGGGCAGACCCTGTGATTATTTGTGCCTTTGGGACTTAGGCGTCTTAAAAACTGGATAACGCTCTCCACCCCTGGTCTCTTCCTGCTTCTTTGACAACTCTTTCAGTTTGGAATAGCCATCTGCAGTGTTTAGAAAACCTTTTCTGGACCTCATGTACTCTGTGGGGCTGGCAAGAAGAGCTTTCGTTTGGTTTATTTCTGCATTTCAGTGTTCAGTTCGGTTGAATCAGGTGCAAAGCCTGTGATACAGTGTTATGTTCCCCTAATACTTTGATTACTCAATATTAAGGACTCTGGAACTGAGCTGTAGGCCTGTCTGTTGCTGTGTCTTGCCAAAATCTAGCTTCTGTCTCTGTGGCTGGAGAGAAGCTGCTTTGGCAGCACAGGACACTGAACGCTTCCCTCCATGTAGAGGAGCTCCACAGGGGCACAACCTGCCAGTAGAGGTTGACTTAGAGAGAGTATGGTGAGTTGGATCCAGAGCTGGTGAGAGTCACTGGGAGACTGTCAATGTAAAAGCACAATGGTAAGTGATTGTTAATATTAATAATCACCATCATATTCTCCTTCTCTAGAGCATTGTGATGTTTGAGGTGAAACTACGTGCTTTCAGTCATCTAGGAAGTGTGTTATGGCTCAATAACGTATTCCCTGTTGTGACTTTTGGACTTTTCATTGTGCTATAGAAACGAAACACCTGTGAATTAATGCAATTAATTTTTTGTTAATGCAATTAGGTTTTGTTTCTCTGATGGCAAGAGAGTATTAAAAAGGAGCTACCAACTAGATAGGTGCTGTTTAAACTGATGGGAAAAGAGATGCTTTCTTGGCTAGAGCTTTGCACACTTGAACGAGGAAATTAAATAATTAAAGCTCTGTTTAAAACAATATATTTTCCTGGGAAGCATTAGCTTGTCACTGTGTAACACCTGCATCACTCTGCATGTGCATTATGTGTTAATAATTCCTCCACCTTCCTCATAAGGCATCCCGTCTTCTAAAGCAACCCTCTCTAATAACCCTGTCCTGACAGTTGGCACGCGATACCAATTGCTTTTGGTGAGTAGCGAATCCTGTAATTATTTTCCTGAGGTATATTATACCTCAGATTCTCTGTATGTAGAAGTGCACCTTCCTATAGTATTAGAACGTGCATTGCTTTTCCTTTTTTATTTTTTTTAGTCAGCATAATGAAATGATCCCCTTCCACATCACAGAGTAGCATAATGCTTATTGATTTATTGCTGTGCCTATTTATGTTGGCTTATCAGAAAGGGGCTTCCAATGCATTAGCAAACCCCTGAAGTGTTTCTGGTAATAGGAAAAAGTGCCTGAGTAGCTGTAAATATAGGAAAGAAGGCTTACAGTTTTAGAAAACTTACAGCAGAAAATATCACTTGGCGCTAAGATGGCAATGTGCTCAGCCAGACTGTCTTAGAGCTAACCTTCTCCGCAGGACGACTGCTTGCAGGAGAATTGAGTTTTCTCTTTGGTCCTGATCAGCTGCCCTTGGCAGCATTTCCCAAACATAGGAAGCAGTGCCCTCATTTTCTCACTTTGTTTACCCTGCGTTGAAACAATTCATGTTAATGTGAAGAGGCAGAAGCCGCTAGATATGAATCCTATGCTGCAAGAAACGGATGCCCGACGCTATAGTTGGGCATCAGTTTAAAGAATTTTCCAGAAGCTACATGCTAGGGTTAGGAAACTAATAAAATAGAAAGGA
>VXBW01008446.1:3224592-3244115 GCA_013400375.1 Thinocorus orbignyianus | reverse complement strand
TTCCAACTCTGACCATTCTATGATTCTATGATTCTAAAATGTAGCCCACCTATGTACCTCCATGAGTGTGCTGTCTGGGAGGACGGCAAGCAAGCAAATCAACAAACAAGTCATTCCTACGATAAATCTCTCCTGATTGAACTTGAGCACAGCACAGTATGCTACAAAAGAATGAATAAACTGATGATAATAACAGAAGCTGATTACATCGTGATGGGCAATAGCAATAAATAGGCCTTATCTTGCACTGTGAAATAGAAACTCATGGCCAAACAAATAAGTCTAGATTCCCAGAGAAAGCATTTTCAGCAATCTGTGGGCAATGACCCTCAAAATTGTGTATTCAAAAAAAATAATTATTTTCAGAAGTGCAGCCTTGGCCCTTCACGCAGCTGAGAATAAGGTATTTGTGTTGCTCAATTGCACATGCAACCTATCATCAAATTTTCATCCCATTGAGAAATGCCGGTGTTCACAACTGGATGCTGTTCAGGACCTGGTCACATATTTGCATGTATACTTTCTGGGCTTGCTTTGGCCATCTACTCTTCATTCTCTCTCTTCATTCAAATAAATAATGAGAGTTTATGATCAAGAGGAGAGAATTTAAAACCATCAAAAGTGGACCAGAGACTTACCCTTTGAGGGCTTACTGAATAAGCTGTACTCCCATAGGTGAACTGAGTGCACTCTGTTTGCTTTGGTATGTGGGGGATGGAGAACAAGCTGGTTTTGGGTTTTCACACAATCCCCAAATGTTGAACATGCATGAATTGAATACTTTTCTGCAGCTGGGAAAGAAATATTTTGACAAATGCTTGTTTATTTTTGTAGAAGTACAAATCTATGCTGTCTGTTGCTGGGTGATATTAGTTGTGAACTCCCCATGTGCGTTATTTCATGCTGAGTTGAAGCACTTGGGCAGGTACTTCACTTTCAGTAACATTTAGATTATTCTGAAATGATAGTTTACTCACTGTTTGAATTTGGTGAGCTCTAGTATTCTTGGATTTAAAGAGGTTAAGTCTGTGCTTAAAATTAAGCATGTTTTGATTTACTTTTTTCTTCATAGAGGATTGCTATTTATCACAATGCTGACTCTGTCCTGAAAGAGCTTAAACCCACCTTTCTGTGTGTCCTATTAAGAAGTATGTCTCTGCTCTGTGCTTTTCCTGCCCTTTAACAAAGTTCACTGACCTTTCATGAATGTAAATTATACCAAGTACTTTCTTTCATTAATGTAGTTTAATTATTAGTCATGAATCTCACTGTTCTTTTAATACACCCACACTCAGCAGATGAGAGCAGATTGGCATGTAGATGATGGTTAGGTATGCTTATGACCCATCAAGTAGGTTCTCCCTGCACGTGTTGCTGAGGTAAACATCCTTAGAGCACTGAGTATCACACAGAGAAGCAAAGTAAAATGTGTAGGTGATGTGGATAGTGCCACATTAGCTGCTAAGAAGCTGGGAGATAGTAAGACAAAAATGGCAACGTAAATCTCAGGGGGATGGAGATTCTGGCTTCCTTCCTCTGTATGGGTGCATTGGACCCACCTGGGCTGGAGCTGCTCAAACTCCTAAAAGAGACTGCAGGTGGATAAGTATGGATGCACAAGGCAGGCAAGCTCTCCTACACCCATTATCTACTAAAGATAATCCAACAAGCGATCGGCATCCGTTGTTTTCCAGGCAGAAATATAATTCCATAAATGTAAGCAAGTATCTCACTTGTTCTATACAGAGATTTCACCAGAAATGTTTCAGCTGCAGAACTGTGACATAATTAATTTTCTAGTTAAAATGGTGCTATCAATATCTATATGACAGTTCAGCCTGGGTGTTCCTTCCCTAGTTGGTAGCACGTGTTGGAAAACTACCCTAAATGAGAAGATCGTTATTTTTTGGTAACTGAAGTAATGAAATAATTTATTATAGCTGAGCACAGTTTTCTTGACAAGATATAAAAGAATTTAAATAACTCCCAAGAATGTTTTACAACCCTATCAGAAGAAAACATCAAAGAGCACTAATTCCAACATTATGTTTGCATAAATCAGTGTGAAGTATTAGTATTGCAATGGGGTTTTGTATCCTTTAAAAGTAATATGAAATATTACCAAGAAACAAAGCAAAATATGCATCCAACCATATTGTTACAGCAATAATAATTACTGATGGTTGTCAAAGGCACCTTTCGGTTCTAAAATCTGAAATCAAATCTTTGGCCTTGTTAAGAGTGTTAGTAAATAATTGTTGCTGAACTGCTGATTTATTTTGTGGAAGTAAAACCCATTGAAATCTCCCTCTTCCTAAAGATGCTGCATTAATTACTGTTTAGCAGTGCATACTTATCTTTTTAACCACCAGTTTAGTAGGTGATGGTTTTGTTTACCCAGTGACAAAGGTTGAAAGGAGCACTTGCAGGATCAGTCATGAAATAACCACATGGAGCATCTTACGACTTTTAAAACAGGGAGCAGGTGTTGTATAAGATTCTGATTTGACTGTGTGTACTTAAACCATTTTCTGGATCTCGCACTCCAAAATCAGTTGAGCTAATTTCCAACTCACTTTATTTTTCTATCATGCAGTTTTGGAGTAGACCAGCCTCAGGTAAAATAAGTCTGGCTTCAGTTCTGAGTTTTGCCATCTTGTTCTTGTGCATTTGCACTTTGTGAGGTTAGCTCCTGTTTGTGAAAGCTGATCATTATCCTGCAGTTTTTTTCCCTGTTCATTTGTTTAGAACTGGCTTCTGAGAAGACTCCTTTTGTCATTTATTCATAGTTTGGGAAAACACAGGATACAAAGTAATTAAAAATAAGTATCAAAGAGAAAATTACATTTCACGTGTACATGGAGTTACCTGTTATTAATACATCTTGCTGTGTGTACTAGTAAATATAAATTTGAATCTCTTAAAACACATAGAAAGATACTGGGTTTAAAATGTAAAGCCGCATGACAAACTTCTAAGTAGTACATATTTATCACAAAGCAATTAAATATCTTGGGTTTTTTATTCCAAAATTAACTTGGCACATTAATTTAACAGGAAAAGAGTGATTTAATGAAGTCTTCAGAGAATTAGTATCTGCCCTTTGAATGAGTTATCTAAAATGCCATTTTATTATGCAAAGCTATGCAAAATAAATTGCATTCAAGCAGTGGTTCAGAACGTAGCTTATCGTAACCTGATGTTCATAAAGAAATGACATAAAAGATCTGGGGATTACTGCTTTGCTTTCAAGATGGGAAAAATTAAGCAGAAATAGACTTTCATTTGAAAATAGCTGATTTGACATGGAGATAATTATCTTGGTACTTTGAAATGTGATTAACTCTAATTATGGCCAGGAAAAAACCTACAGGGAACAATGAAAACAAAATCTAAATTGTGGAAGCGTGAGCATGGACTGTCACGTGTGTGATTCATGTGACACACATGGTCTCATTTTTATTTCTCTTTCCAAGAGTGTAGCAATCCTCTTGTTAAAACCTGCAACAAGCTGTGCTTGTCTTAAATGACTGACTTTTCTAACTGTGTGGCACGTGCATAGACAGAGACAAGCATGTACACACAAACTAGCCAACTTCATGGAAATCCAGGATATTCTCATTTTGTTTGTGGCTAATCACCCTCCTCTTCTAGCAAGATCAGAGCACTGACTCCAGTGAAGGGGTGCAGAAAGGTTACCCAAGCAAGCTATTTAGTGGACATTTTTCCTTTTTCTAAGTAAAGAAAAACGCCGTTCTTCCAGTTTCATCTGGTGATTCACTTGAACTGTAAGGACTGGTGATATTAACTAATATTATTCCACATGGATGGAAGTTGTTTCAGTAGTTGCCT
This sequence comes from Thinocorus orbignyianus, assembly GCA_013400375.1. NCBI lineage: Eukaryota > Metazoa > Chordata > Aves > Ciconiiformes > Thinocoridae > Thinocorus > Thinocorus orbignyianus. The sequence goes on along the minus strand of VXBW01008446.1, from coordinate 3,240,263 downwards.
TTTAACTAAACTCAGTAAATTAATCCCTTCACTACTGTTTACCGCCAACGACATCCGCAAGCAATTTTGCTGTGTTTTGGGTTTGTATTATTTTTTTAAGTGCTTCCCAGTAGTTGTCATAAACCATAGATTTAAACCAGGGAATATATTCCTCAGTCGCAGTGAGGGATGCAAAAGTACACACAAAGAAGAGAAACCAATGTGGATTATTTAGTACTCTCTGCAGTGAAGGCAGTTCCCCAGAACTGATCAGGGAGAGGAAGTCTGCAAGCTTGGCTGTTGTTATCCACTTAGGCAGAGCTCACAAGGATATCCGTGGTGTTCCATTTTGGCAAATGCTCTCACATGCTTGTTTTATGGAAAACGGTCGATAAGATTATGGTTTCCTAGTTAGTGTATAATGCAAAGCTCTGTACCATTTTCTAAAGGATCTGACCATTCTAACTGTCGTTATAGAATATTGGGCGATAAATGGAGTATTAGTCATTTGTGTTATTGTCAGTTTTGCATCCCTGTCAGACTGGCTTTTGAACAGGCAGTGCTGTGCTTTCTGTTACATTTCAGCCTCTTACCTGAAAATTGCACGCTGATACTGCAATTACTCAAAAAAACCTGTCTTTATGTTATTTTATCAGTTTGAGATGTTGGTTTTTTTTTTGAATGGAGTTGGTTAAGGCTTTTTTTCTGTTTGTTTCATATATTCACATAATTTACTGAGTGACATGTTTGTACCTAATAATGTGGAATATGGCTTCTAGGCTCTGATCAGCTTGAACGAGCTTTGTGTTCCAGTGCAATCTGCTGGAGCTAATGGGGAGCCAGGAAGCCTAAACCACTTGCACTGGGAAACAAATTACAACTCCAGGTTTGGATTCAATGCTCACAGCTTTGTGATGATGGATGACTTAAAATTTGCAGCTTAAGACAATTTCTCAGGGGAAACCTGGCTTTCTAAAATGGGACTTCCAGATATCTTACACTCCCAGCTTGATATCTAGCAGTTTAGAAATGTTGGATTCCTCACCAGGAATCCAACATTTCTAAATTTCCACATTTCCATAACATTTCCATAGCAGTTTTCTAAACTGCTATGGAAGAGATTCCATATCTTCAGGAATTTGTAAACACCAGTATGTTCATGTGTAATTTTTCACGTTGATGAACAGCTACTTGTTTCAATCAAAAAATCCAGGGATAGAACAGAACTTCTGAAGTCAGGTCTTGTCAGCTCTTCCCTTCCTGCTCTGTCACGTTGCAAGCTCTCAGGATGACTACATCACCAACAGTCAGCAGTCCCAGGCTGGACTCGATGATTGACAGGAGCTGGATTCCAGATCTGGAGTCAGGAAAGCTCGGATTGGGATCAAAGGCAGATGAATAGGCAGGGTCCTCCTCGGACGTCAGCCATTGAAGAAGGAGGAAGAAGAAGCAGGGAAAGAAGGAGGGCTTGACCCTTTGATCCCTCAGCTTTTATACTGAGCATGATGGGATGGGATGGAATACCCCTGTTGGTCAGTTTTTGGGTCAGTTGTCCTGTCCGCTCCTCCTTGCAGGTGGGACCTTCGACGCTTCCAATTCTGACCCACCAACGGGCAAATAACAAAATTCCCTGACCTTGATTGTTCCAACAATAAGGATAAGCAAGGGCCTCCCTGCACACCATTCCTTGGTATAATTGGGTCTTATCACAGTGAGACGAAACAGTTCTCTGAACAGTGTGCTGTTAATTTCAGAGTTCAGTTAGCTAGAAGAGGCCCAGCTAAGAAAATAAAATTGTAAAACAGAAAATTGGTTCATTTTACCCCAAACCAGGACAGGCTGTCACAGCAACTACCTTTCAATACGAACCGCGTAGCTACTGGTAGTTTCATTCTTGTTTTCCGTACTGGTGCTGTTGTCTTCCTTCTCCCCGTCCCGGTTTTCTTTATGAGAGCAAACCCAGCTGAGGATTTGAAGAGAGCAATGATCATCCCAGAGCTGAAGGTATGGGCAGAGTTTGAGTACTAAGAGGAACACAGTGTGTTTCTGCTGTGCACGTTTTACGTGATGCACCTACAAAAAGGCGCCAATCCTCTCGGTTACGTCCTCGCAATTCGTATTCTGTCTATGCACCAGGGAAGAGGATGCTGCGTTTCTAACCTACTTTGTTATTCTCTTCAGGAGGTCTAATATTTGCAGAAATGCTCAATTAAAGATAAATCTTTTCTAATTCCTTTGGATTTCATTGTAATAGTGTTAATCATGATGAATTCTTTTCAGTACTTAAGAAAATCAATTGTCAGTTAGCTTTTATGGGGAATTATGCATCGTGGTTGGTCATCAGTTGGGCATTATGGCTTTATTTGACAACTATGTTATTAAAACATACAGTAATTTGCTTTTATTACCATCTATCAAAAAGGCAACACAAATGAAAAAAATTAATGTGAGCTTTGGAATTATAATTAGAGCATGTTTTATTAGGAGTTGTTTTTTAAAGCAGTATTACTCTTCAGAATTAATTATTTTGGGTGAAGAAAATTTTATTATTATTTACAGGAACTACATACCTTACCTATTTTTCTTCATAAATGCTCAAAGAATAACAACTGCATTAACAAGATTTAAATAAGCAGATAATAATTCTAAGGCAATTAGGCTTTATTAAATAACGAATGGCCAAAAACCCAATAATACTTTCTTTTCAAACCACTGGACCAGTTCTTACAAATAGTTATTGCCAAATGAAGTCTTGTTCCCACATAATCTGGAGGCTGGTGCTGTTCTGCGGGATTGACCCCAAGTTTATTCAACCTTTTTCATAAGCAACCTCTATAATATATTGCCCTAACTTAGTTATTTCTGTAGTGAAATGGAGCGTCAGTATGTAACATCAGCAACAAACGTTATTAAGCAAATGAGTGCATATTTTTTACCTACTTTGATTAAAGGCTACCTGTTGGCTGTAGTTGTGGCAGCCTTTGTTGAGAAAGGAATACTGTGAAGACATTGGAGGAAACCATGATGGGTATAAGCCAATGTCATTATGGTTAAAACTGGGGAAAATTCTGGGAAGTTAGTGATATTTCAGATACTAGTGCTCGTGGTACTTTGGGTAGCAGGGATCAGAACACTAGCCAAAGTGCAGGGTAAAAATGAGTTGATGCAAACCCAAATAGCATCCTATACCGGTATTCATCCAGCTGTTGGGTGTATCAAAGATCATCCTTAACTTGCCCAGAGATATTTATTGACCAGAGCTTTCATTACAGAGCAGCCAAGTACCAATAATGTCAAATATATGCAAGTTTTAAAAGTCTGTATTCAAGTTTTAAACCTTTCTGCTTATGAGGGATGTTCTTACTGGCCTTTTCCTGTCTCATTTGGGAGATGAAATGTGAGCTATATATTTGCTCTGGAATTGGCTCGGCTCTAAGGGAGCCATTACAGTTGCTATTGAAACCTCTGGATTCAGCGTATCTTAGAATTATTGTGTTCTTCTCTTCAGTGGAGTATTTTAGCATAGGAGTTGCAACATGAAATCAGTCTGTATAAACATTAGCTCTATAAACATTTTTATGCTGAAATCTTCTCTACAGTAATAATAATAACAATAACATTACTCGTAACTGTCCCCTACTATATATAGGGTACTTTATTCCAAGAGCCCTAAATAAATCTGTAGAAGTCTGTTGCTTCATCACAAGTATCATAAAAGGAAGGTCAGATTATTGCCACCAAGGAAGATAATTACCAGTGCTACTGAGCTCCTTGCTGTTCTCAGAGCTTAAATGCAGTATGGGGTCACGGCTGGCACACCCTACCTACAGCATCAACCGGCAGCAGATACTTTTAGAAAGAGTTGTCCTTCCTCTGGGTTTTCAGTCCCAGTTTCCAGCAGCCATCTGCTGTAGGCTTCTCTGGAACCAGAGACTGAGCCTGGAGCATTGTGTTTGAAAGCCTCAGGAGGACCTTTCCCTGTGAATTTTCCATTCCGCTTGTTAAGCTACCCGTATTTTTTTATCCTCCCCTACATTCTGAAGCAATGTTACTGCCTGTAATCAGTATTTCCTTTCTTTTGCTTTACACACGTTGTTTGATGACTTCTCTGCATGCTTTTTATTCCTTCTTTGCCCTTCTGTTTGTTGTTAATTTTGGAGATGATGTGAATGGTGCATGAGAAAGATTTAACTGGTAGCTGTTATGGCAGATGTGCTTCATCCTGAAATCGGAAAATTCACCTCTGCTCTTACAAGTATGTCTGTAAAAGAGCAGTATATTGAGCAGTGTTAAGTTCCTGTGCAGTTACAGAGCTGTAAAATGCTTCCTGAGCATCTCCCACCCATATATTCTCCTTCTCTTCATGGGAAAGCTCAGCCAATTATGATTTACAAACTGAGAAAGGGGATGGCATTAAATACTACGCTGGCAAAAGATGTAGCCTGCTTCTAACATATGTACTTAAGATTTCTGTCAGTTACTCTTTGTTGCTGTACTGTTCTCCTCTGATGAGTACTACATGAAACATGAGTTTAAAAGAATTTAAATTCAAGTCAATCACGGATCAAATGTATTGGCCCAGTGGGAGGCTGATGCGTGTCTCTGAAGAATCTGCAGAGCGTATGAACTCCCATCACCTGTGTATTGAGCTTGGCTAGTGGTGGACTAATCACTTTAATCAGTTTTTCGAGTTGCAATTACTTGCAGAACAACATGGGTATTCAGAGTATTGCAATTCCTTATCAGGCAGTGTCACTTTGCTGGGGTTAAAATGGTCATGGGCAAAAGGACAAGAACTTCTCTGCAGTACCAAGAGTCATGTCTAAATAGCAGACGTCTGATACCTTAATTACCTTTCACAGCTGGAAGAAAGTGTGACTTCAAACTAACACATCTGAAAAATATAGTGTACAAGTATAACTGTCTGGCAGAATGAGTTAGATGCATCAAAGATGAGTACAGAAATGAAACAGAAGTAAATTATGCTGCATATAGAAGGGTTTCTGTAGTTATAGTGAAGGACGTTACTGGGGAGTCAGAGATTGGAGATGAGCTGAGTGACAGGCTCATCTCGGCCTAAATAAAATATGAATCAAGAATGAAGAAAACACTGAGACCTACGTTCTCACAGAGCGAGCTGGAAGAGTTTTATCAAAAACTACAATTAGTTGTCAAAAACATCCCTAAGCCATGACTTTCTTGTGTAGTTTAAGGACTTCAAAGCCATGTGTCATTCAGGAATACACACTGCGGTGCAACTGGGATGCAGCTTAGAAGATAATGGTAATAGCAGTCTTTAAGATCCTTACATAAACATAGTTAAATGAGTTGCTAAAGATAATTCTAGTCAAGGACTTCAGTATTATTTAATTGCTGTAATTTATTTCAAAACAGAAATATCAACAGATAAATGTAGATGATACCAAAAGCTCCACAGGAAACAAGGATGACTTTGCAACTAAGTCTTAGGAATATAAGACAGAGACCACGTATGTGTAATGGCTGGATTTTTTTTCTCTTATGAAGAAGAAGAAACTGATACTGATAAAAGTAATTACAGAGTAAGATAGAGAAAATGGTTTTGTATTGTCCAAACAAACATAAATCTGCTAAAAACCAGCCCCTTAAAGCTCACTTGGGTAAAGACAGCGAAAAAGCAGCACACAAAAAGCTGCCTAAAATGTTAATAGATTATATCTCACCTGGGAGAAACGTACTGATGATAGACTACTGATGAATGAATGACAGCTGAAAACCACAGAGCAAGGCAGTATCTGCTGTCTCTGAGCTTTGTGAAAAGTAAATGGAAGGGCAAATGGCTTAAGTATCATGAACATGATGGGAAGAAATGCAGTCACAGATTCAAGAGATTTTTTTTATATTTTATTTTACTTTTTTCCACAGGTTGCTAAATCTTCCCCACCAAAGGTGCAGAGGCTGTGACTCTGGCCATGGTGTACTCAGTGGGGCTTTTGGCAATCAGGGAATTTTAGTCATTATAATTCATGGTGTGTTTATTTTGCCACTTAAGACTGAAGCCCCATAGCACTCCTCCATTTATTACATAAAATGAGACAGATTTAGGCTACTGCTGTAGGATGATATACCTCCTTGTGTGTACTGTACGCTTTGATTGCAACAACCTACTCCACGCTGACTCCCTTATTCTTCCTTGCTATTTATGCTTCCTCCATAGAAAAATACTGGATTAATGAAGACAATTATTTCTAGTCTGATGGGCTCTGGACATAAAGCCTGCATAATCTGTAACTACAAACTAGACCATGACTTGCATGATTTTATTACTCATCTTCTAGACTTCTTTTATTCTACCCAGCTGATCAATCCTTGTGTTTCTCACGGGGATTACAAGTGTAACCGAAGTCAAGGGCCGTGGTTTGCAAGTGCACTCGCACTGCAGAGCCTGTGGTGTGTCCCTCCTGTCTAGGAGAGAAGCTGATGGATGTGATACGTACTGCAGAGCAAGTGACCTGCTGGCGTTAAGTGGAAGTATGTTTGCCTGGGAAATGAAATGAACCAAAAAAGTAGAGAGGAGAAAAAAACTTGGAAGATAAATAGCACTGGCAATGGCAGCCTTTAGTGACCTCAGGGGAGCAGCCCAGAGATGACAAGAACTTCTCGCTGAAAAAGGTTGATGATTTATAGTCTGTGTGTAAGGCTGGCCCATATCTGTTGATAGGAAAAGCAAGGAGAGATTATCTGTCAAAATAAGAAACTATCTTCAAAACCAAATGTTTCTGAAAAATGATTGGCATGAGGTGAGATCTTTGTCACATTCGATTAAATGGAATGATCGCGAACGGCTCTTCCAGTAGGTGAAGAAATGTGAGCAGGACAAGCTGAGTGGCGCTGTGATTATGGCCTTCCAAAAGCTGGTATAGAACATACTCTAATAGAGATTAAATTATTCCATTCTAAGAGTCTAACATGCTCGTTTGCATATGTATGTATAGGTAGTTTTTTTTTTTTCTTTTCCTATACCATAATGCAAGAGTGTCTTTGTCAGAAGTACCATGTCAGATATGCCTTAGGAGCTAATAGCAATGTTTTATTTAGTTAGAAGTAACACAGATGTTTTGAAGCAGTTACTCATCTTTCTAATCAGCGTCAAGTGCAGTGGCTAAGAGAGAGGTGTCTTTATTTTGTACCGTAGTCTGAAGTGGAGGTATGAAAAGAATTGGAGAGAAGAGTAAATAGTGGCTTTTGCTATGGAAACATTGAAGTCCAAATAAAAACATCAAAGCATATTATAAGTGTAAAAAGAAAAACACACTGACCTAAATATGCAGTCTTTCAATCAGGCAGTCAAAATTGATGTCATTATAGGCAAAGAATAGTTGCTAGGTCAGAATTTGTCACGCCGTGATAGGTACTCCAGTGGGAGATCTATGACCTGCATCTTGTGTGTGTTAAATTCTGGCCTGCAGGAATCCTGTATCCAAACAGGAGGTATGCACAAAGTCTGTCCTCTCAAGATGTACATTCAAATGGTTTATATTATGTCTTTAAGTATCCTTTTGTACCAACTAAATCCCTGTACTTAAATTTATATAATTTCAGGAACCTGCTAAGAAATTACACGTTTCTCAGTAGCTCTTTAAAAACTCCTAGGGCTGGAGTGCTCTGGAGTGCTCTGGAGTGCTCTTATGTTGTGTTTTACCTCTGATTCCCAGGAGGAGTATGGGAATGCAGAGAAGGGTATGCTTCGCCTTGGGAGTTGGTATCAACTTTGTGAGCAGAATGTACACGTATTCTGTTTGTTTTTCTGTACAAGTGGAACGCAGTGGTATCATTTGAAAAGGTGAAATCACAGCTGAGATCTAAAAGTTTTGCAGTGTTGAGGCCAGTATTTCCTTGTAGGCTTTATATGACATTATTTTGTCCTGTATTATGATAAAGCCTTCTAATTGCACAGAAATATTCTTCCTCTACTTTTAGTGCATAAAAATTCTTGTATTTTCCTCTTCTTAAAAAAACCCCACAACCTTGAATGTTTTTCTACAAGAAACAAGCTGTTAGAGTTGATATTGTTACAGTAGCTTTTAAAATTATGCTAAATTATTTGTCAAGTATGGCATTTGCAACTAACTGGCTGGGCTGGGGAATTACAAAAGTAATTCTCAGAAGCTGTCCTCATCCTTTGCTACTGTAGCTGCATCCAGGTGAATTCCCAGCCTGCAGGAAAATCATAGAATGGTCAGAGTTGGAAGGGACCTTCAAGATCATCAAGTTCCAACCCCCCTGCCATGGGCAGGGACACCTATCCCTAGAGCAGGTTGCTCAAAGCCCCATCCAGCCTGGCCTTAAACACTTCCAGGGATGGGGCAGCCACAACTTCCCTGGGCAACCTGTTCCAGTGCCTCACCACCCTCACACCAAAGAACTTCTTCCTAAGATCTCATCTAAATCTCCCCTCTTCCAATTTAAAACCATTCCCCCTCGTCCTGTCACTAGACTTCCTGACCAAGAGTCCCTCCCCAGCTCTCCTGGAGCTCCCTTCAGATCCTGGAAGGCTGCTCCAAGGTCTCCCCGGAGCCTTCTCTTCTCCAGGCTGAACAGCCCCAGCTCTCTCAGCCTGTCCTCACAGCAGAGGTGCTCCATCCCTCTGATCATCTTGGTGGCCCTGCGCTGGACCTGTTCCAACAGTTCCATGTCCTCTCTATGTTGAGGACTCCAGAGCTGGACACAGGACTCCAGGTGGGGTCTCACAAGCGCAGAGTAGAGGGGGAGAATCACCTCCCAAATACAAAGGAGGGTGCTGTGGAATGGCACTCCAGAGGCATGAGATGGATCTCTGGTTTGTGGTGTGGTTCCTGTGTGGTGTTGCAGTTCCTCTGGCTATTGGCAGGTGGTTATCACTTTTCTCCTTTCTCTTCCAGACTTTTAACTAAATACTGTGATTTGCAGAACTGTAAAGTAATTTTAGTGGTAGCTGAATCAGTGGGAACTGTATTCCCAATATATTAGGTGCTATAGCCTGGGGAGCCACCCTGAACACCGCCAGATTCTAGATATATCAAAGCAGGTGCCCAGATTAGTGGGTGCTTTTGATCTGAGCCCGTGGAAACAGCATATTTTACAAAAAGGTTCTGATGAGAGAAAATTTGGATTTTCATGGTGATTGCAAAATGTGGACCAGTCAGCAAAACTGCAAGACTTTAATGGGCATTAAGTGCTAAAGTCCTTCAGAGACAGGATTCACCTGCATTAACATGAGAGGCATTTTTCATTTAGCCATCTCTTCAAAACTATTACTGAAACACAAGGAAAAGAAATTACCTGAAAGCAGGAAATCTGGCACTGTTAATACAGAGCTTCCCAATGCCACAAATAACCAAAAATTGTCTTTGAATGATCATTATTCTAATGAGTCACAATGCTACCAACTCTGTGGAGGATAAAAGCAATTAACACGTAGAATAAACATCTGTGGGTAGCTGAGAAAAATCTTAGCCACGGAGGACACCCTGCCTTCAGTAGCTTTAAATTCCCCCCTTCCATCTATAAATTATTTACTTATTCTTTTTTCAGGGTTGGAGAAGGGTCATTCTTGTTCTGCCACTTGTCACTTCTACAGATGAGGAATGTTTTGCTGGGACGCTGAACGCTGCTTTAACCGTGGAACTGACTACTCTGTTCCTCAGATTCACCTGAGTTGCTTCAGAACCCTCTTCATAGAGTTTCTTCTTCACGTGGATCTGGCTGGTGACTGGTGACAAGTGTCCCTGAGAATTGTGCTGCCACCCAGCACAGCCCTGGAGCATGCTGTCTCGCTTGGGCTGCAGGAACACAGGTTAATGACTATACAGAGGCTGCATGGGAAACTGTCTTCAGTTCTGGCAAAGAGACCCTAACAAATGAGAAGGGTTAAAAACCCACATCATTCATGAAAATGTCTTCGTATTCTGAATTTTCATTTAAAGTCTCTGCACAAAGTATTCCTTTGGCAGCAGAAGCCATTAAAAATATGCTTCCTCTTCTAAAGATAAAGGAAAGACGAGACTTTTGAAATGTTAAATATTAAAAATTATGTTCTGATTTTAATATCTTTATTCCCCTCCCTTATCTGAAGAGCATTTTTATTAAATAAACATGAACTCTCTTCAGTGGCTTCATGAAGACCGTGCTGTTCTAAAGGAGCTGAGCAGGAACAGCCCTGTGGCTGCCGCTTGGTATCCAAAGCATGCAGATGGAAGGCAGGCAGTGCAGCTCCTCTCCCTGGCACAGCCCAGCTGTTGGGAAACGTCAGGCACCAACCTGGCAAACCTGTACCAGCCTCAAACCAAACTTGCTTTTAGCTCCTGCCACCCTGGCAATTCCACAGCAGCCAGTGATGCTGGCCTCGCTGGGTAAAGCAGACTGATTCTGGTGGTGGATAGGAAGAAACAAAGAGAAAAGTGTGATTCTTGGACTGTAAGTCAAAAGGAAAACAGTACGGAGCACAGAGTCTTATTTCTCAAGTTCTGGTAAATCCTCATTCTTTTCCAAAGCATGCCTGGCCAATTAGCAAGGATATTTTTGCCTCTTGAAAAGTAAAAGGCTTTAGTTGAGAGGGTGGAGACTATCACACCTGCATTGCCTGAGGATCAGTACTTCAGCTTCAACTGTGCTGGCATCAGCCTGATGGAAACGGGCTGCTTTCTTCTCAGACACGCTCAACGTCACGGTGCTGTTTTTAGTGGTAGATTTGGGAAGATTTGATGGAGTCAGTTTGATGTAATTTAAGTAACAGCTGAGTCTGTGCAAGTAATTTTACCCGTGACCCTTTAAGGTAGCTGTGACGTAACCACCCGAGCTCTTGCTGGGGTCACTCCTCACCTCAGGAACTGCCCTGGTGGGCACATTGGCTGGTACCGAGGTGATTGTGGGAACAAAGGTTAGGACTAAATAATGTAAAGGAGTAAGAGCAGCTGCCTGAGAGCAGAGGAGCAGTGTTCTAATGGAGTTACTAAGCTTCTTTTCTTGAAATACAAAATTTGAAGTAAGATCAAGCCTGTAATAGAAGAATGAGTACGGGGTATTGAGAGGCAAGTTTGGGAACATCTCTTTCAGTACTGGTTTAATGTGATTCATCATAACAAAGTTCTTGCAAATGTTTTTGTGGACATAGTGATAAAGCTGGAATGTATGAAGCGGTGTAAAATGCATGCTGAAGAACTTCTCTAGTATCATTTATGGCATTTTGTTGTTTGTTTTTCACTGAATTGTTGGAGAACAGGTGAGCCAAAGGAATTGATATTCTGATTAATCCCATTTAAAACTTCAGCTTTAGCCCAGCTGTCATCACAGCTTTCTACGAGGTAGATGCAAGGCTAAACATTCCAGACGCACGGAATTCTAAGGATTATATTTTCTCTTTTGCAACTGGAGGAGCACATTAATGCTGTGCAAGACAGGCATTCCCAGAATAGCAGTAAAAAAGGGGAAGCAAACAGGAATGACAGACAGTTTGGTGGTTGTTTTGTTTTTTTTTTGTTCTGGAAGCAGCAAATGTCGTTTGCCCTTGTGTACTGTAGGCATGAATTGCTGCCTTTGTTTTGTACCGGCAGGACCAGTGCTGCTTAAAAGGTGTTTCAGTTTCTCCATGACCTCAGAGTCAGCATCATGTAGAGGTTTCAGAGTGTTGGCCTTCACTGAGCTTAGCCTATGGGTAATATGATCTGGTAATTTTCACACACACTGTCGAGTCCTAAAATATCCCTGATGGCAACACAGCCTTTTGCTGTCTAGTTAAGAGATGAGGCCAGATTGAATGGTTCTTACCATTCATTTTTCTCTCTGTAAAACCTGTATTTCCCATCTTACTTCCTTTGCAGCTTACTTCTTTTCCAGAAGTTGTTGATGCCCCATCCCTGGAAGTGTTTAAGGCCAGGTTGGATGGGGCTTGGAGCAACGTGCTCTAGGGAGAGGTGTCCCTGCCCATGGCAGGGGGGTTGGAACTTGATGATCTTGAAGGTCCCTTCCAACTCTAACCATTCTAAGTGCCACAAATTTTTCCACTGTCCTAAGCACCTCACCTGATGTTTAGATATGCTTAAGATCAAACCTTATGCACAAGTAAAAAAATAACTGTGTAATTCTAACATGTCCACATCATCATGGAATTATGTTGCTGCCACCCCAGGCAAACAACTGTGAACAATGTCAATGAGTTTTCTTCCTGGGCAGGTTTTTATTCACTTTTTCTTTCACTTCCTTTGAAAATAAACCAAAGAATATACTGGAGTGCAAAGGATTACATCTCCTAGGATTCTATATTGAAACTTACTCCAAACACTACTAATAGTTATAGCAAGATCTTTTTTAGTATTCTTTCTTCCCTTAATACAGTGGGGGGGAAAAAAATGGTTTAAGGAAACACTGCCCTTCATGGCCCTTCATGAGGGCTCCATAAACACATTCTGGGGCTGCTGTAGTATCTCTTTGACCAGACACACTATCAGGTGGTATGGAAATAAATACACGTATGGTAAGTCAGGAACAAGTGCTCACTCCAAATTTTTATTCAAATTGAACACAGAGAAGCCTACTTCTGGTTGCCAACCTAGCTGGCTAACTTGTTTTCAGGATGGCGTGGTTTTACAGTATTCCAGACTCTCAGTTAACTCTTTTGAACATACATTCACAGGAAGATGAAAATGAGCAAGCACTTTGTTATTCAGCCAACAATCACTAGATCATCCCCAACAAACTGGTAAGTAGGAACTTCAAGGTTATAGGGAGCGGGACCTTTCCTGATTCTGCCAGAGGCATCGTAATGGGAGCCGTGGCAAGGGCAGTAATAACCCCCAAAATCTCCCGAGTTAGCGATGGGTACACAGCCCAGGTGAGTGCAGACACCCACCAGTATGACCCACTCTGGTTTCTTCACTCTGTCTAAGTCATGCTGTGGATCCCTCAGTTGAGATATATCAACTTCAGCTTCCTGAGTTATCTCTGCCTGGGTTCTGTGGCGCACAAAAAGGGGCTTCCCTCTCCACTTGAAAGCCATGTTCTTGCCTTCTGGAATGTCAGATAACTTGATCTCGATCTTTGACAGGGCCAGCACGTCAGCAGAGGCACTCAGGCTGGAAATGAACTGGGTGACAGCATTCTTAGCCACGTAAGCAGCTGCTACACATGTTGTTGCAGTCATCAGGTAGGAAAACCCTTTTCTAGCTTCGCTGCTGCTCTGAGAAGATGTGGTGGCATCGAGGACATCCTGACGGCGATAGGCAGAGAAGTCGGGCACCGTGACATCATTATGGACACAACGAACACTGGCAGGAGCTGCAGGGGAAAGAACATGCAATTACAGCATTTTCAGGTAAAAAAAAAACCACCATTATGATGTATTTTAGGTTATGCTTTTGTAATTGCAGTTTTGGAAAAATGGGTTAAAACAATTCCAAAGGATTCTGCTAATTATGTATTTCAGTTTTAAGTTGCAGGAAAATAGTTTCCAGAAAGTATTTTTGGTAGAAAAAAAGGTGATTTGTGAAACTGTTTTACCAAATACATGAAGCCTGGTACAAGCACAGAAAAATTTGCCATGAATGCTGGGTTTAGAGCGATCTGTTTTTTCAAAAGATTTGGAGGAAAAACTCCCACAGGAGCTGCTAAAAAAAGACAGGCCCGTTTTCCATTCAAATATTTCCCTGGAAAAGATTGCTATGAAGAAATTTGATTTAGTAAAGTTTGCACAGCTGTAGCATAACACCTTCATGCCTTCCTCTGACTCGAGGAACTTCTCTGTCTTTAATCACAGAATGGTCAGAGTTGGAAGGGACCTTAAAGATCATCAAGTTCCAACCCCCCTGCCATGGGCAGGGACACCTCTCCCTAGAGCAGGTTGCTCCAAGCCCCATCCAACCTGGCCTTAAACACTTCCAGGGATGGGGCATCCACAACTTCCCTGGGCAACCAATGATCTTAATGATCTTAAATGTGAAGTTAATATAAAAAAATGCAGTATTTGGCATCCCCCTTTATATTAAACTCTTGCCAGAACTACCTGCCCCAGTAAATAATCTTGAAACCTGCAGTCCCCTGATTGGCAGGCTCACTTCGTAAAAGCATTTAGGGATAGAGCTAATAACTCTCCAATTCCCAAGCTTTTCCAGTGGGATTCCCAAGGCCAGCCTGTATCCTAAGCTAACGCAAGGTGATGTCTCACTAGGAGGCCTTCCATTAGTTTCTCCAGCTGCTCCCCTTGGTGAAAATCCGTAAAATCTCCAAGCCAAAGCCAGGACATGTGGCTTCCCGAAGTGCCACCTCTGTTATTTGAGGAGAACTATTTAGTTGGTTGGGTTTTTTTTCCCCCTATTGGTTGGCACAAAGCGAACACAGGTTAATAACAACCATTCTGTCAGAGAACTTGCAAATCCCTGAGGGTTTTGTCATGCAATACAGCGGGGAGAATATTTACATTTATTTACAAGAAGCTCAGCACAGAGAAGGTATTTACTGTGGATTTGAACTGCACAGAATTTAAACTGAAATTCTGAAAGAGTATTTCAGATATTTCAATATCAAGACTTCAAATATTTCACATTTCACAAGCTATACACTGAACTTCTAAAAGTTCCCTATATTCAGTCAAGAGTGTGCCTGATGTTAATTAAAAGTCAAGAGTAAGATTGTCAGCTACATTAGTGTGAGATTTCTAGAATTTTCACCTGAACATGTCCTTTAGTCAAGGGTCAGGTGAAGGATATGGTTTTAATGATTAGAGGCCTGAGAGAGCTGGGGCTGTTCAGCCTGGAGAAGAGAAGGCTCCGGGGAGACCTGAGAGCAGCCTTCCAGGATCTGAAGGGAGCTCCAGGAGAGCTGGGGAGGGACTCTTGGTCAGGAAGTCTAGTGACAGGATGAGGGGGAATGGTTTTAAATTGGAAGAGGGGAGATTTAGATGAGATATTAGGAAGAAGTTCTTTGCTGTGAGGGTGGTGAGGCACTGGAACAGGTTGCCCAGGGAAGTTGTTGATGCCCCATCCTTGGAAGTGTTTAAGGCCAGGCTGGATGGGGCTTGGAGCAACCTGCTCTAGGGAGAGGTGTCCCTGCCCAGGGCAGGGGGGTTGGAACTTGATGATCTTGAAGGCCCCTTCCAACTCTGACCATTCTATGATTCTATTTTCCACAAGGCACTGTCCTCTCCTAGACTGACCCAGCATGAAGCCAACCCTCCATGCCCAGTGCCTGCAGAGAAGGGCAGTGAAACACAATTGGTCTCTTACGGGGGAACCACTGCCCTTTGGCTGGAAGTCAGGTTCTGCAAGGACGACTTGGGGCAAATTTTCCCCGGCCGATGCTTTTCCGAAACACGGCATGAACCGGGGAGAAACGTGGGGGAGCTCCAAGGGAGGGCAGCGAGGGTTCTGACCCANCTGACCCAGCGAGCCCGCCGCTGGGGCTGTGTTTGTGCAGCAGGGACGGGCTGGGTTCTGCTCCCACGCCCCTCAGGCTGCCCTGCACCCTTCCCGCTGCGGGATAAACACCCCCGCGCCTCAGAAGGGAGCGGGCTTTAAGCGCCTTTAACTCCGCGGCCACAAACGTGCCTTCCCGCAACGACAATTCTCAATCAAACATTTAAAACCTTAAAAAAGCAGCCACCTCCCCGCCCCCCACCGCCCTCCGCGCTGCTCCCCCGCTCTGCCCCGGCCTCCGCTGCCTCCCCCGGCGGGGTGCTGAGGGAG
>VXBW01008446.1:3185815-3219467 GCA_013400375.1 Thinocorus orbignyianus | reverse complement strand
TTTCTCCCTCTCCTTTTTTTTTTTTCCTAAAAGGGGGAGGGGGGCATCATCTGTCCTTTTTTCTGATGTGCTAAGAACCACGGCAACTGTTTTATTTAAGGGTAATCTTTCTTTGTACAGCTATGTTGTGATTTCCTTGTGTAAACTTCCCAGGACAGGGGATGTATCTCTAATCATAGAATCATAGAATGGTCAGAGTTGGAAGGGACCTTCAAGATCATCAAGTTCCAACCCCCCTGCCCTGGGCAGGGACACCTCTCCCTAGAGCAGGTTGCTCCAAGCCCCATCCAGCCTGGCCTTGAACACTTCCAGGGATGGGGCATCAACAACTTCCCTGGGCAACCTGTTCCAGTGCCTCACCACCCTCACACCAAAGAACTTCTTCCTAAGATCTCATCTAAATCTCCCCTCTTCCGATTTAAAACCGTTACCCCTCGTCCAGTGGTGTGTGCCGGGGTTGCTGCCTGCAGGCACTAGATGAGGCCCTTTGGTTTGTTGGCTCTTCAGATAAGAGCACTCTCCTGGTAGAGAGGCTCCAAATGTCTGCAGTTAGTACCTTTGCAGAATTAATGTTCATTACAGTGATTTCTGGTTTCTGGTGTGGTGCTGGGGAAGCCACTAAATGAATTTGAAGGGAGATTTACGTATGCAGTACACTTTGTTTAAGGTTAAAATTATGGAGACCTTTAAACATTACTGTTTTTTTGAAGTGGGCCTGACACATCGAAAAGTCACAAGATGTGATCAAAAGGAACGTGTATGAAAAGCGAGGATCAAAAACGAACAGTAAAAATGAGAAAAACATTGGGTCAAACATTCCTTTCCCACTCCCTGAATGAATTGAAATGATGACACTGCTG
Source organism: Thinocorus orbignyianus (assembly GCA_013400375.1). Classification (NCBI taxonomy): domain Eukaryota; kingdom Metazoa; phylum Chordata; class Aves; order Ciconiiformes; family Thinocoridae; genus Thinocorus; species Thinocorus orbignyianus. The sequence continues at coordinate 3,218,607 of VXBW01008446.1, read as the reverse complement.
CAGTCTAATCTAAATTCAGCTTTTTCCCAGTCAAGGAAGAAATAAGTTGAAGTATCATGAGCTAAGAAGAAATCCTATAGCAGGTTTTTACTATTCTTTCTGTTAATGCAGGAGTAATAGGCAGGAGTTCGGAGCTTTAGCAGCCATCTGATTCTAAATCTTGCATATCCCTGTTTGATAAGGGCAAGATCTATTGCCTTGTGCAGAGAGGCATGGGATATCTGGCTCTGGCAGACACGCACTCAACATTTTGAGTGTAAAATGAGATAAATAGAAAGAAAGCATCTTTCTCCTCCCCGCCCCCCAAAAAGAATAGAAAAATCAAAGTGGAGAGGCATTCTGCTGGGCAGGAAGAATGGGATTTTCTGAGTCTATTGTAGAGAGGAAAGAAAATAAAACCATTGAAATGAATTAAATAAAAAGATCAAGCCTAAGATTACATCAGAGATTTACATAATTGTCCAGATGGACAAAAAAGAGTCGTACCTGTGTGAAATTGGTAAGATCTGATCACCCACAGAAATGGGAACAAAAGGTGTCCAGCCAAGTAGAAGCCAAAGGCTAGATGATAATTCCCTGGGGCAACATCAAAGGCTGCTTGGCAAGGGCAAGGCAGCGGCCGAAGGTGAAACGAAGCTGCCTGGAGCTTCATCAAGGACAGCTGGTACAGACAGTGGTGCAGGGGAAGATCATTTCTCCCTTTCTCTTGCTTTCTCTCTCCGTGTTTCCCGAAAGTTCCTTGACACTTCTACCCCCTGCAGCACACGTTTGACTGACAGCTGGCCTTAACTACTACTACCTGTTCTTTGCCTTTGATAATACCTGCAGATGAAAACAGTTTGGGTTTGTTTCCAAGTTAGTGACCACCTCCACTAAAAATTAAGCTTTACAAAGGAGAATCCAAACTTCCTTGACTTTGCTTACCTATTTATTACAATTAATCCATCTGAAGAACTCTGTCATGTGTCTGACACCCAGCTGACAGTGTTTGGGGTGGGGAGGGAAGAAATTCTCCCCAAAACTGTACGTAGAGGTTTGGAGTGACCATCTCTCCTCCAATCTGCTGCATGGCGCTGCCATGGTTGCTGCAGGTCAAGACCCAGGTGTCATTTCCAGCTTTAGCTGTGCGTGCTGGAACACCTCACTCTTCTGTCCTTGGTAACAAATCTCTGCTAGTTGCACAATTAAGCATAAATATTACAAAAAGAGAGCGTTTATAACCTTTCGGAGAGCCTTAAATTATTGATTGGTCAGAACTGAGATTTTTGGAGGACTGAGAAAAGCAGAAATAGGGGAAGGGAACAGCAGCAGCAGAGCTAAGCTGCTGCTTGATGCAGGACCAAAACCATCTCAGGTGCTACTACGTGTGTGCCTGTATAAAAGCCACTACGAAATCTGTCTTGGGTGAAGTGGCAGAATAAGAAGGACAACAGAAGGTGACAAAGGAAGTAACTTTTTTCAGTCTCACGGTATGCAGTACAGATCTTGATCATCATTAGACTCTCCTGTAAGCGCTTCCCTGATGCAAGGTTGCTGGATCTTGGCTTCTAACCAGCTTAAAACCACCACGAAGCAGCTAATGGCAAAGTAAGAGCTTTTTGTAATACCTGGAGCTGTTGTCAGTAAAGAGCCATACCATTAAGAGCTAATGCAATGGAAGGGCCCACACGTCATAACTTTTCCCCTTTCCTCCCCCTTGTAATAGGTTTGCAGAGGCTTCAGCTGCAGCCTCTTCCCATCTGAATGCTGAAGTTGAAATGGAGGACTTGGTTCTGAAATAAATTGTGACTGGTTTGTGCTGTATGTAGCTCCCTTGGTTTCAGCTGGATTGATGCAGGTCTGAGTTACTGTAAGGAGCATCTAGTTTAAAAATACCTTGCTGGGAAAACAACAAAAAAAGCCAGCTCTGGTCTCCAACTGTGGTATCGATCTCTGTGTGCCCCAGGGAATCAGCAATAATATGTGTGTAATGTGTGCCTGAATTGAGCTAATTGCAAGCTGTAGTCTTAATTATCTGAATATTCTTATGACTATTACTAAAACTTGTTTTACTAGTAGCTTGTGGAAACCTGCCTATAATGTAAAACTTTTTTTTAATTTTGTGCTTGTTGTTTTTNGATCTTTAAGGTCCCTTCCAACTCTGACCATTCTGTAATTCTATGATATGTGGTGCCTTTATTTTCTGTCCTCCTAAGCAGAAATTATAAATGTCTTTTCCTCTCCTTTTACCCATAGATAGGAGAATAATCGTGCTGTTGAGGCTGTTCCTGATGGTTCCCAGTGGAGTTCCTCCAAGTTTTCAGCTTGGTTATATATCGTATTTTCATATTCTGAGTGACCCTTGGTGCAAGAAGTAGGCTTGTACTAGTGAAATGTGCTGAGGTAAACTTACAGAGCATTCTCTACTTGGGGAAAATCAGAATATAATATGGAAAGAATTAGAAAACTTGAGAAGTTAGGATGAAATTTAGCAGTACAAAGTGTAAGGTCATACAAGGTCATTTAGAGATTCCTATCAAACGTTTCTACCACAAATTGTAGATCTGTCATAGGGAGTGACAGGAGAAGGAAGGTGATACGTAGTGGGTGGCTGAAGTGTAACCATGCAATGTGTCTGTTGAATAGCTCGTTGGAATACTAGAACACATGAGTTTTTCACTAGATACAGAAAGTATTAATTTTGTTATACAAGGCCACTGTACATGCCCATGCAAGTAGAAGGTACCTCCTATGTCACTGAACATACAAATATTTCTCTCAGTTTGCCAAACTCAGCTTTCAAAACAGTTCAGTTGAGTGGGTCTCAGTGGGTAGTCTCAGGGGGTCAGGTGATAATCTTGATTGTCACAAGTTCCTGTGGGATGCTTGTTCGACACAAACTCAACAACTCATCTGAAATAACCAGTGCAATTGAGACAAATACACTGATTTCAGTTAGTGGAACACATCTGTATACATTTAGCGAAGGATTTTAAAGTGACCAAAAATGTAGATTATGACTGAAAGCTCGTTCAAAGGAGATGGAAAATTGTGGAGGGGCTTTTGCTTTTCTCCAGCTGGGGATATAAATAAGTTTAATGGTGTTGGTGTTGTGTTATCTGTGAAGGGAGGTGAAAAAGGGTGAAGTTTGCAGTTTTCATGTAAATGCACACCTAGAATTTTATCCCATGTTATTGGAGCTTGCATTATTGTCTGTGGTAACTGTGTCTTACTGAGCTACGAATTATTAGCATTAAATACTAATTGTACTAGGTAGAACAAGGAGGCCTGGTACTGCCTTTCTATTCAAGTTAGATCTCTTTTCTTTGTATAGTGCTACAGTCTCTTTCATCTTTCTTTTGAAATAGGTTTGGATACTGTAGTTACGCTGAACAGTCACAAATTGTGTCATTGTGATGAAGACAAATACTGAGAGAAAAAAATCTGAGTTTCACTTGTATACTAATGTCTGAAGAGATAAAAGCTAACACAGTTTAAAGGGTCTAGTTTCCAAAGTATCCTTCACTGAGGCACATTGCTAATTTTATATTATGTCCTTTCCCTGGAAAAAAGTTGCTGGCTTGCTTAAAACGAGACTGATGCACTTGGAAGCTGCTTTGCTCTGCAAAATGGGCAATACGATAGAAGAGAAATGTTAGTAATGGATTGTGACCCCATTTCTCATGAGTTTTATGTAGGGGAAGGCAAGGAGTTGCTAGTGAGGGTCTTTCAAAAAGTAAACAGTATAAGCTGCCTCATGTTTTCAAAGGAATATATTACTATATATTACTACCTGTCCTGAAAGGAGCAGGTGAAATGTTGGCAAGCAGGGTACAGTCCAGAATGGAAGCGGGGTAGGGTTAAAGCTGTCAGTTCCACTGATCTCAAACTGATAGGTCTCTTTGCCATCAAGAGCTTGTGTGGGACGGCTTCATGCCCCTCGTATAAAATCTGCAAAAAATAGCACTGCCTTCTTTAGTATCAAGAATAGCATGAGAAGAACAGCGTGAACATAGTGTAGCAGGATTAGCAATAATTTATTCCTTATCTAAATTTAAAATAAGACTTTAGAGAAAGAAAAAAAAAGCCTTGTATTCTATTAAGGCTTACTTTAGCTGATATTTTGCTGTAAACAGCAAATATGTGCAAGGCTGTTGGTTACAAGAAAAGCTTGGGATTCTAAAATGCTGCTTTGTTTTTTCAGAATTTCACTCTGGGGACACTCTAAGCAGAGAAGCTTTTAAAAGTGTGAACAGGCCGATGCTGTGTGGCTCTTCAACAGCAACATAAGCCTCATTGAAATGTTTTTCCTGGGTTTGCCTTTGTAGGAAAATCAGCTGCAGCGTGGTACTGGAATACCACCCTCCAAAGTAAAGTACAGCTCCTAGGGATCACATTAGTGCTGTCCTTGTCAGGGCACTGGGGACAGCTCTTGACACTCAGCCTGTTGGTACAGACTGACTCGTGTCCACAAGGTCAGGTCCGTAAGATGAAACTCTGATAAAAGGAGAAATGGGTTCAGCTGACTCTATAGACTAATTTGGTAATAAAAGTCACATTAGTCTGGAGTAATGAGTGAATTAGTTATTAAAACCCAAGACCTCTGGCACAAAGTTCACCTGTGGTGCTTGGGAGATGAGCCATTTTTAGCAATGTGGTTTTTTTTCTTGTTGCTTCCTTTGCCTGGACGTATGAAAAACTGTTCATTTACTGACTTTTTCTTCTTCCTTAATCTCCTTTTATCAGTGAACTCACATACTTCTCCCTAACAACAGGAAAATGATATGCTTGTCATTCCCAGAGAAGCAGGACTCCTGAGCTGACCTTCCTCTTCTGGCCTGTGGTTTCCCTCTCTACTTTCAGTTCTTGGGAAGACTGGTTCCAGGAAAATGAGCTTCACACGCTCTCAGTTTTGCTTTTCTTACACAGATGGGTGCTGCTGCTGTAGTTCATGGTTTCCTCTTTCTCTGTTACTCTCATCCAGGTTTCTGATCACTCCACCTTCCTTTCCTATGGCAAAGACCAGGTCACAGAGTATTAGTACAGGCCTAAGCCCATATTCAGGTATTTGGTTCATACAGCAGTGAAAGTCCAGGAGTAACATTTTCTGAAGAAGGAACTTGCCTGTTACTGGACAAACAGGGGTTAAAACAGGCCGGGGAGGGGGGGGAATATAATAAAAAAATATAGTGTGAAGAGGGCAGAAGACGTGCCTAGAAACTGGAATAAAACTGTGGATTCTGTAGAATGTACTTGACCAGATTCCTTAGAAAAATAAGAAAATATGATTTTTTCAGCTGAAAAGTGCCAATGGCATTAAACTGACTAAAATGGAAAGGACAGGAAAAGAAGGCAATATATTGCACAGAAGTATGTTGTGGTAAGGTCTTGAAGGGCAGGAAAAGAACTTGACAAAAGGGAGATGAAATTAACTCTGATTACTTGTTAAAATGGGGTCACCCTGATTCCGTAACAGCCTTGTCCTTGGTTCTAACAAACCAACCTCCCCCGCAACCTTTAGTTAAAAAAATATGATAAATCAGGAAGTAATAGTAGACAGATGAGGGCTGACAAGTTATAAGATTCCAGGGATCTGATCTGAAGCTGATCTTCATGAAATGGAAATGATGGAGAAGGGTTGGTGCTCAGCAGCCTGTCCCAGGATTAGGACTGCATTCCTAGATTTGATGCTGTACTTAAAAGTGAAAGATGATCTTTTTTTTTGATAAAAGCTTCAGGATGGTTTCTGCACTCCTTTCTTGAACATCTGACACTCTGCAGAGTCTACTGTGAGGGGTGGGCTGTTGTCCTGCCTGTTACCCTGGTCTGGCCAAATTTACTTTCCCAAATACAGGATAAAAAGAAAAAAAGTAACATTATTAGTTAGTTAAATGCTAATTTTATGCTTTATGTAAAACATAGTAAATAAAAGATCACTGATGCACATTTTCAAGGCAATTCTAACTGGCTTTTCTTAGCAGAAGAGGCTATAAATTGGTTTATCAGCTCTCCCCTATGATCCACGTTATAAATATGGAGGATTGAGAAGCGGTGGGTCTTTCCAGGTTTTCTGTGTGTACTTTTAAAATATTTGTTAAATGAAAATGCAGGAAATCAAAAAGGATGTATTTACTTGCAACTGTTGAAATCTGTAGATGATACAATTTATTCTGCTGGGTTTAGAATTCTGTACTTCTATGAATATACTCATTCATGAACTTTGAGGGGATGGCCAGCTGGTTTTGGATTATTTGATATTTGGAAGAACTGGCTGTGTTCTTTGTGTAACCTTAGAGATTGTTCTTGTTCTTTCTCTGCTTGTTTTTTCTCTTTTCCTTCTTTTGTTTTTGTTTAAATGGGTTGGGTTTTTTGCCTTGAAATAAAAATAAGTACCTCAATAGCTCTGAGGACTTAGACATCCATCTCGCTGTACTTGAATTTCCTAGGAGAGCTGCTGCTGGAAAAGTGTGATCTGGTATAAATTCATTCACTCAAGAGCACTCGAATCTTTAAGAAGCTTCTTGGGCTTTTTTACTTTAGGTTAATGCTGATTAATAATTGATCTTTCTATCTGCCATGACTTCTCTTTCCAGGAGAGAAATAAAAGTGATTTGATATATGACTTTTTTACAAAGCTTAAATTAATGAACACAGTAAATGTAGGCATAATGGTAAGCAGCATCCTGACCTAAAGAAGCAATTAAAAATAAATCACATGTCTCCAAGAAAGATAAAAATAATATTCCATAAGAGTTGTTTCCACAGCTTGAAAGCAAGAATAAATTTCTGAAAGTAAAATGAATGTCATGAGCACTCATTTTTGTGGAAGGAAAAAAGAGCCTAAAAATACTTAATGCACTAAAAAAACAATAGCAGGGGCTGAAATAGCATAATCCTTTCCTCTTCAAAAAGTGGAAACGGGAAGGAACAGAGTAGGGAAATAGACCTTTAAGTATTGAAATTCATTATCTTAAAGGAATTGCTCTGAAACAGCACACTGGTAGTATTAGGGCTGGCAGGAGAGTGTGTCTGTGAGAGCACAGAAGGAAAATTATCCTAATAAATCCTGGAGATCACTTGTCCACATAAAATGCCTATCCAAATTTACACAGAAGTACATGAACAGTGATATGGTTGTCCTCATGCCCTTCAGGACCTACCTTGATTCGTGTGAATGTCTGAGCTGAAATCCATACTCACTTTCTCTTGTAAGCAGTGTGACCACACTGCATGATTTTGGGGCCTGACCCAGCTCTCCCTGAAGTGTGCTTTTTACTTTTAATAGCAGGTGAATTGGGCCAGCCGTAGTTACTTATGATCCCTATCAAAAAAAAAAGTATCCATTTCTCTTACTTAGTGATGTTCTTCCAGTTTTTAAAATGATTTGGCACTGTAGTGGAGTCTATAAATACCAGACTGAATTGCCATGGCGATGGAAGAATCAATTATTTTCTTTTATGCCTAAAAGAATGGGGTCAGCCTCAGAGCCCCAGCTGGCTTGGAAATGAAGTGGCACCTGAGCTGGCCAGGGAGAAAGGAACAGGCTGCTTGTTAGAAGCACTAGAGGATGGTGTTCAAGGCAGTAGGTCAAGGCTTGAAGCACTCTTGATCTCCTTGAGTTGTATGTTGACTTCGTTGGAGGCACAATTTCACTTGAGATTTCCCTGAATAAGGAAAATTCTTTCAACAGTCGACATGCGTCCACCCTCTTGTCATCTCTCCCTCATTCTTCACCCTCCTCCTTGCATTTCAGTATTAGAAATTGTTGGATAATTTATCAGTTCTTTTTGAAGCATGAGAAAACTTGGCAGAGTACGAAGTTGAAAGTAACTTATTCTATAACAGTTTCAGATCTGTGCTAATCATTCATTTTGACTAAAGGTGATTTTTTTTTTTTTTTTCCTAAATAACTTCTCAGAAGGCTATCTCTCCATGTGACTGATAGGACTTCATGGAGATGCCAAGCCTCCCAGGAGCCCTCAGGGAAAAGAACAGCATCACTGCAAGTTGTAGAGTCAACAGGGGAGTCCAGTGACTCTGCAACTACTTGTGTAGGAGGTTAGTTGATTAGTTGTTGGTTGGTTGATGTGCTAGCAAACACATCCAGTTGCAAGATGACCTGTGAAAGTGTCACAGAGTCTCAGGTGAGCATTTACTTGATCTAACAGGCCGTGTCCCTTGCAAAGGAAATCTGAAAAGTAGCAGAAAACAATCGGACTTAAGGTAATTATTTTCGTTTTCCAGTTCCACATAGATTGGCTTGAACTGCTGGAGAATTACAGATTGGAGTTTAGTCAAAGGCAACTGTCAGTTACATTTTCAAAATATTCATATTGAAGATTTTAAGTGGTTCACAAAATGCTTTCTACATTTTTAAATTGCTTCATGAGTATGGATCAATCAGCAAAATACAGCAGTAATGAGTTCCTTTTAATAGCAAAGAGTGCACTAATTACCATGCTGATTATATAAACCAAGTTTTTAGCCAACAAAAAAGCTCCTGCAGGCAGTGTCCTTCCACCTGCTGGGGGGTAGGTAGTTCTAATTAATAAATAAGAGGAAATAAGTCTTTTTTCAATCTGTTTCAAATCCAAGGGGGAACAAAAAGCGTACTCACTCACTTTCTATATGTGATGTCATCTGAAATTAGTAGATGCTTCCACAGGCATTTGACAAGACTACCACCACGGAAATTTTAAAAGTAGCTTACTACAAATGCTGTCGTTTTTCTGTTGAAAAGAAGGTTTTCCGGCTGTGAGGTTTCATCTGGGGGCTGCCAGGGAACAGGTGTCTGTCACTTACTTAGTTTTGGCCAGGGTGTAGTTTCCAATTTCTTTTTCTAGACCAGGCCCTGGTTGGCAGCAGGGTTTGGCAGCTGATACCCAACAGGGAGCCCTCTGGCTGGCCACAGACACACCTGGACTCTGGAGAGCTGTCATCAGCGGGGTTGTCAGCCGAAGATCCCCATGCTCTCACAGAAGATGAGTTGTCCTGTGGACAACGGAAAATGAACATTTGAAAACCACTCGGGGTTCTTAGCTATTGCAAAGTCAGCGGATGGCCTGTTGGTTACAGCATTAGGTTGGAGTTTGAGAAGCCCGTGCGCTTGCAGGCAGCTTGGGCAGGTTGCTTTGCCTCCCTGCCTCATCTGGAATGTGCCTTGTCAATACATGGAAATGATAATGTCTTTAAAGGCTGGGGCTAGGTAAGGTAATGAGGTAGACTTAAGGCAGAAAGGAGCAAAGGAAAGCAGGTCTGAAAGCTTTCCTTATTTTTGTTCAGTATTCTTTATCTGGAGATTTAGATTAGATATTAGGAAGAAGTTCTTTCCTGTGAGGATGGTGAGGCACTGGAACAGGTTGCCCAGGGAAGTTGTTGATGCCCCATCCCTGGAGGGGTTCAAAGCCAGGCTGGATGGTGCTTGGAGCAACCTGCTCTAGGGAGAGGTGTCCCTGCCCATGGCAGGGGGGTTGGAACTTGATGATCTTTAAGGTCCCTTCCAATTCTAACCATTCTATTCTACGATCTTTATTTTTCAAAGGAAAAATGAGTTCTGGGAGGTGCATAAACACCTTTCCCTTGAGATAATTTGGAGGAAGAGAGAGGAAGCAGTGGGATATCCCTTTGGATACTGCCTGATCTAGACCTAGTTGAGTGCATACCTTTCAGGGTGCCGGTGCAACCTTATTGCTTCCTGAAATAATTAATTCCTGTTGGATTGATGGCTATCACACAGATCATATTGTTGATGCTATGGAAATAGCAGTTGTGAAAAAGCTCATTTTCACAATTTATTTGTCTGACTAAGGAATTTCTAATGCAGTTTGACCTTTGTTCTGAATCAAGACGCATTGTTGTGGGTCGACTGCCAACACATAGTTCATAATCTGTAAGCAAGGATGTTGGAGGCGATGCTGAACACTTAAGAATAAGAACTGATGCAAATCCCAATTATCTAAAATAATCAGAGATTACAATGTTACTGGATATTCAGTGTCTCATTTTAGATGTGTGTGTGTGCTCAGCTTTTCCTCTTGTGGGTAACTGTCAGAAATTCAAATCCTTACTTATGTTTCAAGCACAGACCAGGATGTGCAAAAACTTCTTGCTGCTGAAAATAACATCTCAACAGCAGAAATGTACATGTAAAACAACGGAGATCACTTTTTCCACTGTTGATTTTTCTGTTGTTTTCTGGGAAAGGAAAGAAATTCACTTTTCAGTTCTAGAAACCCAGTATTTATTTTTTTTTGTAAGTGATAGAATTCTTTTAAACGTAAATGAGAGTTGGCTGCCTTCCTTTTCTCTCTGGGAAAACAGATTATTACCTTTTCTCCTGGTATAATGTCATTCAAAAAAATCTTAATTTTTAATAAGTAAAGAAAAAAAATTGAAATACTGGTATTATATTTTAGTGGAATAAAATTGTTTATTTGAATGAGGCACAGAATTAATGTTTATGGACAGAGAAAAAATGTGTAAGAATTGTATTATTGTACATTTTATTTAATTTATTCTGCCTGCAGGTACTAATTTAATTCATTTTCGTTGATTTAAGAGCACATTTGAGCTAAAATATTATGCTTAAAGGCATCAGCAAGGGATATAATAGGACTGTACCTGTAGTTCAGAATGAAAAGATAAAAGGAAAAGAAACTGTTATTCCTAAAGAGAATTAAAAAGGAGGGGAGAAATGCCCTTTTTAATAATGGTTCATTTTCTTCCTTTTTAGTACAAAGTGATAAAAGGAAACAAATTCATGTTCCAAGCCTCAGACATAGTGTAAGGTCATTTATGAGGATCTTATCTTCATGGGAGAAGAAAAGTTTGTCAGAAGTTATTAATGCTGAAAGTAGGGAAAGTGGATTAAAATATCACAAGGAAAAATAGATTGTCAAGATGGCAGAATAAACCTGTGTACCTGTTTTCCAATTTTCATCTCCACGTGAAAACACAGCGTGATACTAAGTTTCTGTGAAAAGCAGCAGAACGGATCAGTCAACAGCTTGGTGGGGAGGGAATCATAGTTTTATAAGGCAGATATTGGGTTTGATAAAGCACAATGTGGTTCTAAATTAGCGGTTGTGTTCTCTGTTGCAAGAACTGTTCTTAGACAACATCTAATTTTTACTCAGGCTGTACGAAAAGTCCTGGAAAACCTTTTTTCTAGACAAATGTCACTGTATAGATTTCTGGTCATTGGGGATTTCAGGTGAGTTCTGCGAAAGGCCACGGTACTGTTTCTGTTGGGTAAGTAGTTTATTGAAATATAAGGGGCAGTGAGCAGCATGTGGAAGTGAGGTGGCTATGTAAACTGTCCCAAATTAGTGTCACCTGGAAAGCAGTGTATGGAGGAGATAATAGGTTCAGTCACGTACATCTATGTGGATGCAGTGAAAGGGATGAGNTGGTGGCCCTGCGCTGGACCTGTTCCAACAGTTCCATGTCCTTTCTATGTTGAGGACTCCAGAACTGGACACAGGACTCCAGGTGGGGTCTCACAAGCGCAGAGTAGAGGGGGAGAATCACCTCCCGTGACCATTGGAAAGAGCACCATTGGAAAATGAGAAGTGAACAAGGGCTAGACTGGGTGTGCAAAATGAACTGGAAGTGTATCGGCAGGGCTGGTGGCCAGAGAGAATATGTACAGGTAAGCCGTCTTGATTTTGGGACAGAACACCTTGCTTGAGGAACTGAAGAGGAGAAAGTAGAATTCCATAACGGGTTTGTCGGAAACACTGGTAGGAACGGAACAGCATTTTTACTGGAATGTGATTGTCAACTGTTGTGTACAAAAAGGGGTTTGAACCTTCACCTCTGGATGATATTTTGATTTTGCCTCTAGTTAAGGGCAGTTTGACTCTTCATTTCATATTTGTTATAAAAGTCAGGTGATTTTCCTGCTTTTGCTCTCATGTCTTGCACTGACTGCAGGTGTTCTACCGTTTGACTTACGCATTGTCTCACTGTCCAGTTAGAAGAAAATTACCTTGTTTTTCTCAGTCAAAAGGGATAGTGTCTAAGGCATCAGTCTGGCCAAATATTGCCATGAGATATATGAGCCTGCCAATGCCAATTCTGAAAATGGTCTGCTGAAAAGCAAAAGAAAAGAAAAGAAAAAAAGTGTTTTCACTGAAAAATACAAATTTTTTGCATTTTTACTGTTACAACTTCATTATCGTGGGCAAATTAGGACACTTACTTATTTTATGGGTTACTTTGCATTTTCCATTTGGCTTTGGGAATATACTGCTCAGCAAATATATCCAAAACCCTGGCGTGGTATTTCAGTCGTGCAATAGTACACATCCCTCCAAGAAGCTGCCTTGAGTTGAAGCATTGTCTGCTTTTTACCTACCTGTTGCTGTTCCATTTGATTTGCTTTCTTTGCCTTCTGTCCCTCATAAGGCATTTTCTTATTTCATTGAGGAAAGAAATAAGAAATGGAAAATTTGAGAGAAGAGGATATTAATGGATGTGTGTGGCAGTTGAAATGCGTTTGAATTATTGTTTTTATCTTTTGTCACTAGTAGTGCTTAATACCAAATTCTCCAGAGCCGTATGATTAATACTGTTTTCATTTTCACTCCTGGGAGAGAGAAGTATTTTCCTCTACAGTTTTCCTTCTTTTTATTTGCATAATTGTCTGCTTTGAGTGTAACTGTAACAGAAGAACTTTAACGTTAAAGGCATCATCTCTCCATTCATGCATGGCCCTACTGCATCTATTCAGCATCATTAGGATGTATATATGTTTTTTTAAATTTGCAACAGTTTTTTGTAATCACATTTTTGGTTGAAATACAGTGGTGCAAAATAGTAACTACACCTTCTCTCCTTCTCCAGCTCTTCTAGTTTGTTCTTCTTTTTTCTGTTCTTTTTTAAATTTTTCCTAATTAATTTTTTTTATTTACTTTCTGCACTCAATTACAAGGCCATGTATTTCAAAATATTTATTTAAAAGGGCCTGTTTTACACTTATTTTCCTCTATAGTGAGTCTGTGCAAGGCTCCTCAGCAATCTATTTAACTAACTTATTCCCTCCTTCCTTTGGGAAGGGGGTTAGTGTCTCCTTGAGTGAGCAGAGGTCACTGCCGGCAAAATTCACGTCTCTGGCTCTGGAATTCTCTTCCCTGTTCACTTGGTCAAAGAGTTTAAGTAAGGACTTCTCAAGAAGATGTTTTGGATATAAAGAAAGCTAGATTCTCACTGGGAGTTTTTTTGTGATATGTTTTGGTACATCATGCTTCTCTGTAAGGAGAAAAGGAAATGTAATTTGGATTTTAGGAGCTGAGAGTTTAGGATGTATTTCCAGTGGCTGTGGGGGTGTTAAATACTGAGCTAGAAGTGTGTTTATTGGTCTCTGAGTAAATAATAAAATGTAATCATTTCCTATCCATCCCAGGAACTATGTGCTGAATGCTTTGTTTATCTCCTTTCATGAATTCAGGAATTACTTCAAGGAAAAAGAACTCTTTTTTTGAACAGAATAATGGGAAGGAATAAAGCACAATAGTTCCACCAGCTTGAAAATTGTGAAGATACATTTATTGAGATGAGGTTTCCTCACTGGTGCTCACTGGTATTGATGGGTCCTTTGTAGTCTGCACCACAATCAGCTCTATGTCCCTTTTAATGATACCATTTGGCACTAAGCTGTTACGTTCATGGAGCCTGTAGTAGCTCCTTAGGTACACTGAAAGACTTCAGTGAATCAGAGTGGCTGTTTTGATTCTATATTTCACTTTCAGAGCATTTTCTGTGTGCTTCCCACAAGGAACATCCCTGGTTGAATATAGGAAACTTTCTATAGCTTATGAGAGTTTTTGTGATGCTTTATAAGAACTTGCTGTTTGTTTCTTTCTGATATGGCAAATGTTTGCAGAGACCCACTTTGACAGATAATAACTGATTCAAATAGTCAACATCAAATACAAAAGGTTTATGAATACTAAGCAAAACATCTTGACAAAAGGTGGGCAGTCTTGGCAAGGGTGAGAGAGTCTGCATGTTTCGATGTCTCTTAGTGGAATCACATCTTTACTTTCAATTTCCTCTTTAATGTAACATACATTGTGTAAATATTGTTGCTACTGACAAGAACATCAATTCATGTTATTCATAAAGAGACTTTCAGTATTTGGGCAATGAATAGCAAGCAGGAGGAACAATTGCTTCAATTTTTATTTCTTAACATACACCCCTCTGCTAAAAAAATAGAAGCAGAGTCAATTTATGCCTATCAAACAGTGCTTTTGGGAAACAGGCTGAGATTTAGCAGAAAACCATATGCAAATCGAGGGAGGTAAATTTGTTAAACTGTATTTTTTTTCCTTAATGTATTAGAAATTTGGCACCAAATAAAAGTGATCATAGAATCATAGAATGGTCAGAGTTGGAAGGGACCTTAAAGATCATCAAGTTCCAACCACCCTGCCATGGGCAGGGACACCTCTCCCTAGAGCAGGTTGCTCCAAGCCCCATCCAGCCTGGCCTTAAACACTTCCAGGGATGGGGCATCAACAACTTCCCTGGGCAACCTGTTCCAGTGCCTCACCACCCTCACACCAAAGAACTTCTTCCTAAGATCTCATCTAAATCTCCCCTCTTCCAGTTTAAAACCATTCCCCCTCGTCCTGTCACTAGACTTCCTGACAGAGTCCCTCCCCAGCTCTCCTGGAGCTCCCTTCAGATCCTGGAAGGCTGCTCTCAGGTCTCCCCGGAGCCTTCTCTTCTGCAGGCTGAATTGGGGAACTGTGATATTTTTGCAAAAAATTAAAAAGTTAAAGAATTAGTGGTTTCAGGGGGATCGTTTTAATGGGTGAATGGATACTGTATTAAATAGTTTTGCTCAGAGCAATTAGCGTAAGAGGTGTAGATGTTCCTATGGACAAAAATCTGGTGAAGTTCAGTCGCCAAAAGTAAAGGAATGCGTGGCAGTATCCAGTAAACGTGCTCTGGTTCAGTCTCAGTCCTTATCCTGCACTTACCCATGTGCTTTACTTCGCTGGAGTCAGTTGGACCACATGCACACTTCAAATCAAGTGGGAGCACAAGCGTTTGCTGAATTGGAGTCTTATTCAATGTGAGTAAATAGCAATTTCAGTAAAAGTTGGGGGCTACAGTGGAGTGGTGTTGACACTATTAAAGAGTTGCAAATCCACAAAGAAAGGTTTGGGATGTGGGTAGAAAGTAGCAGAGTGACATCATCTTGGAGTGTGCTTAGTGTGGGAGGAGTCCACAGAGTATAAATGTGTATTTCCTATTTCCAAATCCCGTATCACCCTGCCCTGTCACTCAGTCTGGCAAGGTACAGCTGGGACTGCATCTCTTGGAAATGAGAAACACTTTGGAAAAGGCCAGTGCATAAATGCTGTGGGAAAGCTATTAAAATCTTTAGAGTGTGGAGTAGGCTTATGATCTCAGAGCTGGAATAAGAAGAGTTACTGAATACTTCCCACTTTCTAATCATTATGAATTGCAAGGTGCTTGTCATGTCTGAGGATTTAAGTTAAAATCAGGGCAAAAAAAATTGAGTCATTCTGACAGTGCAACCTGGCTAATTTCCAAGGAAGTCTAGGCAAGAGTTACAGCTGCATTAAACAGCTTAGTAAGGTGTTATCTTCTGCTTCTTTCAGCTGGAGAAATTGCTTTGCCATGGAAAGCAGAGACCACCAAATCCAGAAGTCTTTATGAGACCTGTGTATACACCGAGAGGCACTGGGAGGGGGGCAGTGGACCCTGAAGAAAGCCCTGCTCCTACCTTGGTAGCTCTGGAATATGGGGGAAAACTTACTTTGTTTCTGATCTTTTTTTCTTCTTCTTTTTCTTCTATTTATTTTCTCTTCTTTTTTTTTCTTATTTCTCTCTTTTCCTTCCCCCATGCCTTCCCCTTCATCTCCCAAAGATCTGTGCCTTCCCTGGAAGGGATAAAATTTGCATTGCGTTCATTTCTACACTTCCTGCTCTGTGTGCACACATGTACATGTGATTTTTGTGCAGAAAGTGGAAGGAAAATGTGATGTTCTACTTTACAATTCAGTTTAATCTGGTACATGTTATTTGAAGAATAATAGCTAGAGGTCTTGGCAGTGATGCATGAATACTCTTTGGCATGGCTGCAGGAGTGATATTGTAGTTCTGCTGTTCTCTGTCGTTGCTTTAAAAGACTGGTAGCAGAGATGAAGCCTATCCCTCCTTTATGAAATGCTCTCTACCAGCCAATATTACTTTTATAGTATGTATTTGAATTCCTAATGATANGCATATGGTTTTCTGCTAAAAGTCAGCCTGTTTCCCAAAAGCACTGTTTGAAAAGCATAAATTGACTCTGCTTCTGTTTTTTAGCAGAGGGGTGTACGTTAAGAAATAAAAATTGAAGCAATTGTTCCTCCTGCTTGCTATTCATTGCCCAAATACTGGATGATCTTGAAGGTCCCTTCCAACTGTAACCGTTCTATGATTCTATATGCTTCTCACTGTGTCTTCTGTGAAATCCACACTGAATGATGAACAACATGCGGAAGGGAAAACAAGCCTCCCTGAAAAGTAAGTAGTACTTCTTTTAAGAGGATATGTTACAGATTAGAAGGGACAAACAATATTAACTGAGTGTTTTCCTTTTTATTTTCTATTCAACTCTGTTGTAAAAAATAACTTTTTTTTTCAGCGTTACAGATAGATATGGCTGCAAGGGCCCTTCCAAAGTAAGTACACGAGAGTTCTGTTTAATGATATTCAGCGAAGCCACAGGGCACTTTGAGGGCTGCAGTCAGGAGGACATACAGTTCCTCATTTTTCTTAGGGGTTTGTGTCACTGACAAGAAAAGTTGTTCTCCCTCTGTTATTTTTGTGTGAGGTTGCTGGTCATAGGCAGGTTTAAGTCCTTCTAAATATGCATTTCCTTTAATTCATTAAGAGACTTCCGTGTTCCAACATATCCATTACAATGACAGACTGACACTGTAAAATTAAAAAGCCTGCAATTACTCACTTGGTTTGTATTTTAATCAAAGCTATTGTAATATGACTCTAGGGAGCCATAAATGGCAAAACAAAGGGTTTGGGATTTATGTGGGACCTCTATATACAGAATGTCTAAGTGGAAGGAGCTAGGGAAGAGCAAAACCACTAGATTTCTTTCCTGCCTTGAGGAAGGATAGTTTCAAGTCTAGTTTTGGGCAGAGCCTAAAACAAATCTCTGACCAGCTCTGGATCAGAGAAATCCAAACAAACTTGTCTTATGTCTTGATTTTGGCTTTTGGACATTGAGACCATCCAACAAAACCCGTGTTGGGCTCATACATTGTTTTGATGAGTCGTCATTCCATGAAAGACCTTAAGGAAGTAAAGCAATATAGAAAACATTTCTGCAGGCATTGTGGTTGTTGGGCAGGTAGTAGTTGTATCGTTTAGATCTCTTATAAAAAGGGGACATGTGTATGGGTGCATGTTGGTGTGTAGGCGGGAGAGGAGACAAGTGTAAGGCTCTTGCTTTGTGATTTGTGATTTCAAGAGGATTTTTCTCATTTTGTGTAAAGCAAGTTTGATTCATTGCCTGTATCTCTTAGGCTGCAGAGCTTTGACATCAAGAAGTGAGCAAGAGTGGGTATAGCGACGTAGTGAAGCTTGTTCATACAGTCCTGCAAGGAGAAGGTGCAACGATTGCACTCTTAGTGGAATTACATCTCCTATACTTGCTCAAAACATGCTTTTTGGATGCCCTTCCCTGTGAAGTAGCAGGGACAGCCCACGTGTCACAAAGCATTTTTGTCACAAAGAATTTTTATAGGAAGTTTTATGCTCTTCCATATTGCCTGCCAAACTTGTACAAGACTGTATAATTTTGAAGTTAAATGAACAAAACTGCTCTGAAGCTGGTGTGGCAGCTTGTGACTTAGAACTTTTTGTCTCTAGGGTTCACATGGAAACTGCTGTGGATTTGAGTATTTGTCACGTGTGTGACAAAGATATGAACAGACATTCTCATTTTGAACCCAAACCTGTCCTTACAAACAATGGAATAGAAATTTCTGTAGTGGAGACAACGTTTTGCAGGGGCTCTGCCTTCATGGAGTTCTCCTGTTTATCTGAGTAAGATACCTCAAGGTCACCTACATTCACAGTAACTAACTAGCCTTTCTCTGTAGCTTTCTGAGCAGCTAGGGTTTGTGTCCCTGAAAGAGTTTTACAAAACCTCCATGGTCCAGTAAATCTAAGAGTTTTGCTTCAGAATTTAACAGGTACAACACACACAGCTGACCACTGTCTCTCTTTTTCTCAGCTTGTTACCTGGTGAATCAACCAACTTGGTAATATTTAATATTTAAGGTATCATGAGAAAAATGGGCTTCCTAGATCTCCTAGCAGTGGCTGAGGTACAAAGTTGGCCAAAGACCAAGTATTAGTCTCTATGGACTGGGAGTTGTTGCAAGTATTTCACAGAGTATTTCTTGTTAAGCTGATCCTAGCCTTTTCTCATTAAGGCAAAGCAGAGTTCTACCTTCTCATGTTAAGAGCGTTTTCTGTTTGTCAGCACAAAGCTCTTCTCAGTTGGGTGTCTGAGGGAGGAGCAAGTGACTGTGGTGGAGAGAAAGAGCCCAGCACTTAATCCAGATACTTAAGAATGCTGAACGTGTGATTCTGGTACTCGCTGTGACAATTTACTCCAAAGCAAGAATGGAAGTTTTTCTAATCGTAGTCTGAGCCAGATTCCCTAACTCCTAGCAAGAAGCAGGATGGCCTCTCTAGCTACCATGGCCCCAGTGGAGAGGCTTCCCCCTTCCTGGGCCGGCAGTGGGGGTGCTGTGGGCTGCAGGGATTTCACCCATCTGCCATCTTCATTCCAGCACCTCGTTCGCACTAGATGGCACTGTGATAACACTTGTATCACCCGATTTAGTTACAAAATACCCCTCACCTTGAACAGTAAAGTTAGTGTTTTCATTCGTTTGCTCCTTTTGAATATTAGTGCTTCATTGACAAGTGAATGGTGTTGCATATGGGTTTGTTGTTATTCAGCCTGCCTGTGACTCGTGGTCCAAAACTATTCCAAACACACAACCGTGGCCCTGATGCGTCTGCTCAGACTGGTTTGCAGGTTACTCTTTCAGTCATCGTTCGATGATACATTGGTCTTTTAAAGCTCTCTTAATTTTGTGACTTCTATTGTAATTCCTGCTTTAAAATGTGGATTCAGTGAGCTTCAGTGTTTAAATATTTTTTTAAAACGTTTTTTCTCAGCTAGAACCTCCTACTCCCCCACTTGTAAATTCTTATGATCAGCACATTCATGGTGTCTGAGCATTCTTTCAACTACTCACCTCAGGTGCGTTTCACAGTCCTTTCTTTTTAAGCCCTAAGAGCCTAACCTTAACTTAGGTTAAAAGTTTTTGCACCTGTGTTTCACAATCCAGCTTTTCAATTTTGTCTGCTTGCTCAGCCACCCCTTCTAATTTCTAAATGAGTTTTACATCTCTCTGGCATTAGCAACTGGTTTTGGTCTGATTAAGTCTTGCATTTCTGTGATGATTCTCATCCAAGTAGATCCCCTAGTGCTTTATAAACTTTATTAACTGGTGGAACATGCCACCTATCCTTTGCCCTTGATCAAATTAATAAACCTTTAGAGTGAAAGACAGTAAATGGTTTTGCTGAAGGGGGAAGGTGATAATGGAAAGCGTGTGAAATAGTATATGAGCTGCTTCAGGATTCTTCCACCTGCATGGGACAAGTGAAGTATCTCATCAGTGTTATAGAGACTTCAGCAGTGTTAAAATGGTTATGTGAACTAATTCAAGGTCTGTGGCTTTTCCTTCAAAGCTCTAAAACAGACCTAAAAAGAAACATCAGCTGTTCTGCATCTCATTTGTTATGAACAGTGATGGTATATGCAGTCCTGACTCTTTCCTGCAAAGAGAAACAGCCTCCAGAATCCATCCGTGAGTGTTAACTAGGAAGTATTGCCCTGTGAGAATGTTGCTGGAGCTTGGTGTGATTATATTTAGAGGCTTTGACATATTGTAAATAGATGCATATTCAATACAACTGTTCTTCAGTGTCCCTGAACAAAGCAATTCTTGAAATAGAGAACTATACTTCTGTTACAGGATGTGGCATATGGAAAGATGGAGTTACCCTTCAGTTTCAGTCCTGACAGAACAACCCAGTAAATAACTTCGTGCTTTCTAAGACTCCCAGAGATTTTTTTTTAAAGCTCTTAGTGAACAAGAACTACAATTACAAGTGAAAGAAAACAGCCAAATAGATACACTCAGACAAAGCTGTGGCATTAGTACACAGTGTAAGGGAGGTCCATCAGTTAGTGAAATGTGGATTTTATTTGCTGCATCTGTGAGGTGTTTTGCTTAGTAACACTGCAGCTAAAATGAAACTGTCAGGCTTTTCTCAACAGCTTTTCATTGACTTCAAAGGGGGTGATAGATTAAGGTATTTTTGTACATTAATTTACGAAGCTTTATTACAGACGGTTTGCAAAATGTAACCAAACTTTTCATGGTACTCGCTACTGTGAAGTGTTTAAATTTTGGAATCTCAAAATTTGGTGTGATCTTCAAAGCACCTTTCACAGTTCTGTGTTTGGGCCCAATCCTGCCTCGCTGTGATAGAGTTACCTGTTGGCATCTATGGGAGTCTGGCATTAAGCTTCGTAGCAGGATATGGAGTTTTATCTCTTTCAATTTGTCTCTTTTCAGTATTTCCTAAGTGCAGCCCAGCAGTGGGGTTTAGTGCAATACATCCTCTGTAATCCAGAGGTATTGCAATAAGCATTTCCCTCCCTCTCATCTCTAAGGTTTACTGTCTTTAGCACAGCATTGACCCAATGAATTGTTGTTTTCACCGCACCTGAAATGCAGTTTTTAGTTAAGTGTTAAAAATTCTGTTTTCATTTAAATGACAAAATTAAATTACTTAATTTCTCAAGCCGTTGCACACGCTCACCCCAGTAAGATGGATTTAAAGATGGTAGATAATCAGAACGATGGTGTTGGAGGGGCAGTGTCCCTGCCCCAGGAGAAGCAAGCAGCAGCTGCTTCACGGGACGGTGTAAGAAGTCTAGTAACAGCCAAGCAGGGTAACTGGAGAGTACTTATTTTCTTTGGTTTAATTTCTAAATCAGACTGATGGAAGGTTTATACCGTAATATAAACCATCAAAGATGAGGACAGGCTGAGAGAGCTGGGACTGTTCAGCCTGGAGAAGAGAAGGCTCCGGGGAGACCTGAGAGCAGCCTTCCAGGATCTGAAGGGAGCTCCAGGAGAGCTGGGGAGGGACTCTTTGTCAGGAAGTCTAGCGACAGGACGAGGGGGAATGGTTTTAAATTGGAAGAGGGGAGATTTAGATGAGATCTTAGGAAGAAGTTCTTTGCTGTGAGGGTGGTGAGGCACTGGAACAGGTTGCCCAGGGAAGTTGTTGATGCCTCATCCCTGGAAGTGTTTAAGGCCAGGCTGGATGAGGCTTGGAGCAACCTGCTCTAGGGAGAGGTGTCCCTGCCCATGGCAGGGGGGTTGGAACTTGATGATCTTTAAGGTTCCCTTCCAACTCTAACCATTCTATGATTCTATGTCTGTTTATATTTTTCTATCTTATGTAATGTAATAAGGATGTTCTTATTAATAGCATCATTTTATTTATTTATTTATTTTCTGAATCCTAATCTGGTGGATATTTCCAAGATTGAATCTCTACGCAGGCTATTGTATGTGTATAGGATGATACAGGACTCTGTTTATTTTTTAAATTTTTTGTTTAGCATGGCTAATGAAAAGGGGGATTTTCATAGAATCATAGAATGGTCAGAGTTGGAAGGGACCTTCAAGATCATCAAGTTCCAACCCCCCTGCCATGGGCAGGGACACCTCTCCCTAGAGCAGGTTGCTCCAAGCCCCATCCAACCTGGCCTTAAACACATCCAGGGATGGGGCATCAACAACTTCCCTGGGCAACCTGTTCCAGTGCCTCACCACCCTCACAGGAAAGAACTTCTTCCTAATATCCAGTCTAAATCCAGTCTAAATCTAAATTTTGCTATTATGGTAGTGTTTTCACTGAAAAAAATAAGTAAGAGCTAAACACTGGACACAGAAATGTAAGTGAAAAGCGTGAACCTCAGAGCTGGATGGGAGCCTGAAAAGTGACTGTTCTCCGATACCCTTCTAGGTGTCATGAGTCACAGATGATGATGTAGCTCTGGTGTAAAAGTGAAATTTTAATGGTGTTGTTTGTGTGGCACAACAAATAGGATTTGAAACGGCACAGAGAACGTTTTTTGTTCATTGTTTGTCAGATTCATTTGCAGGCAATATTTTCAAGTGCTATGAAATTATTTTGTCAAATTATTAAGGAGATTTAAATCATAGCATGTTTCTAAAAACCCAGGAAACAGTTGTTTATATTCCACAGGAGTGCAGAGAGCATTTGATTTGCGACTGTTATGTTATTGTTTAATCCTGTCCTGTTTGCTTTTTTTCATTTGTTGAAGCTGACTTTGACAATCTGTGAATCTTAGTTTGCAGCGTAAATCAAAGCCATGCCCTGATATAAGCGAGGAACATGACATTAAGTAATGCAATAATTCATTTTATGTGGAAGTATTCAATTTGAATTAATAACTATGTATTAAAAATAATCAGATATAATTTGATACCATTATTTTGTGTATGTGACACACTTAGCAAATATTGCTGGGGAGGGACTCTGTCAGGAAGTCTAGTGACAGGACAAGGGGGAATGGTTTTAAATTGGAAGAGGGGAGATTTAGATGAGATATCAGGAAGAAGTTCTTTCCTGTGAGGGTGGTGAGGCACTGGAACAGGTTGCCCAGGGAAGTTGTGGATGCCCCATCCCTGGAAGTGTTTAAGGCCAGGCTGGATGGGGCTTGGAGCAACCTGCTCTAGGGAGAGGTGTCCCTGCCCACGGCAGGGGGGGTGGAGCTGGATGATCTTGAAGGTCCCTTCCAACTCTGACCATTCTATGATTCTATGATTTTAGCCCTGTGGTGTGGCTTATTTTTCATGTGAACTGAATCACGAAGTCTAGAAGATGTATGATGAAAAATGCAACGTCTACAAAACTCAAAAGGTTCTTAAATTTACCAATTCACTCTCTGAATTTGCTTGGAAAATACAGTGTTTCCTGACATTTAAAAAAAAAAAAGTGTTGACCTTAAATGTTCTTTCCTGCTAAGAGGAATAAACTTCATGGGTTTTGACCATAACATACTTCAGTGTTTAATGCTTATCCTTGAACTACTGCCGCATTGTGTTTTAATAATTTTTGTTTGTAAGGATTAGTAAGATTTCAGGTGTAATAATTAAAGTTGACTTCTAGAAGAGCTGCTAATAGAAGTAGTAATGCCTGATTTTATGGGCCTGTAGTGTATAATACACGGCATAATGGGAAACAAGTTATTTAACTCTGAATGGTGGTCACTGAAGGACCCAAGCTAATTAATAGGCTTGTGAATTAAGCTCTTGAGGAAGCCCAGTAAGAACGGATGGGCTACCTCATAGCTTTACTTGTAGCACAGTGATTATATATTGAGCTGAACTGTAAATCAATGAAATGTTCTTGCTAGCTCCACATTATTAACTTTCTGGGGTCTGATCATCATCTTTTAGCTTTACATCTGTGCTGTTCCCAGTTCTACAAATATGATACATTGCATTTTAAAATTAAATTTTCTTTAAAAAGGAGAAATAAAAGGCAACGCTCTGTTAAGTCAGAAACTAATCAGTCTACTGTGGTGTCTGAACTGCATGTGAAAAACAAATGATTGGGCTAGGCCTTGAAAATAGGAATGGACCAACACAAAGGCCAACAGACCGTTACAAAAACTTGAATTTGAGTCTCCTAAAACATTTTCTCAATATATATTGAGCTATATCAAGCAAATATTGGCTCTCTTGGTTCTAAATGTTTAGGGCAGCTCTGAACTTCAGGGTCATCCAAACCAAACTTCACACTTGGAACTGCTCTTGTGTAGACACATATCCTGTGGAAGTGGAGAAGCCAAAAATACTTTAAATGTGGATGATTCAGACGGAAATGCAATTTCATTGTGTCAACTGGGACACCCACAGCACAAGAACTCCTCCCAGCAGAGCTGTGAGATCATCTCTGAGAAATCAAAGCCCACTATGTTTGGTAATCACTGTGTTAAATAAGAATCTGTACCTGAAGGCATTATATTGCCACTCCAGAAACAGCAAAAATACCAAACTGCGTGAGGTTCAAATGTTTGTGTTTTCCTGGTGTCCATCTCTTTTGGGATTCATTGAGCTGAAAGCAGTTCAAGAGGCATAATCTGCTTTGTACCACTTTCCTTCTTGAAATCTTGGGATCCTGCCACAAAATTGAAATTGGAACCACCAGTTCCACTTTTTTTCATGGAGTGACTGTACTGTTTAACTGCCTGCTCTGTCTTCATGTCCTCCCAGTAAGCATCTTAATTTCCCTTGGCATCTCAATGTCCCAAGTGTGGTCTGTGTAGATGAAAACTGTATCATGACCCATGGAGTTCTGTGCAGATTTAAGATATTCCCTGTGTTGATGAATATAGGCCAGTATGCTTATTATGTTTATATTAATTTCATTATAATTTCTTGTGTGATTTTTAAAAATTTCACCCTACTTCTCAACCCGCCCCTCCAGGTCTTTCTCCCTGAAGTGAAATATATTTCTTTTACAGCTTGAATTTAATTTTAATGCAGTAGATTTATGGACACATTCAATAAGGTGAATTTATTTCTTACTTTTCTGTTCTCCATACAGTTCAATGACAATGAGTACTACTAGTAATCGGAAATCTATAAAGAATTTTCAAATTTCTTTAATATTTGGGAGTCTCATTTGTATGGAGGACAAATGGGTGACTATTTCCTCTGTTGTAAAAATGTGTAATACCAATTGCCATCTTTAATGAAAAAATAAATTAAAAATATTGCATGCACAATAAAAATGGTGCCATATAATGTAAAAGATATGAAGGGTATATTACTGAGCCTTAGGTGTAGTTTATTAAATTTTACATAATCTCTCAAGCATTTTGGAAAAAAAAAAAAAAGAAAGTAAAAGATTGGTTTCTGTGTGTTCAGATCCATTTGAGTAGCACCCAAGCAGTTCTGCAAATAATTCTAGGGGAGTGAGTATGCTAAAAGTGTTTGACTAGCAGAATTATTTATTTAGCTGTTCTCGGAGACACTGAAGCATAGTCCTTTGAATCTGACTTTTGCCATTTTTTTCATATTGCTGGGTTGTGATGTGTGCTGTAATACACTGCTCTGTTGGAGAGTTGGAATTTGCTTGGACACTTTTTTCTTTCCTATGTAGCCACAATTACTAATTGAATTGTTTGGTGATATTAAATTAAGTTGTGCTCGTTTGCCTGCTTCTGGGATGCGTTCCTTTCAGAAAGATGCAGAAGTTGAGGGGTGTAGCAATTTGGGGAGCTTAGCGTATGAGACAGGTTTGGATGTCCCCAGCTCTGTGTCCGTGTGTCTGGAGTGCGGGAGGCGGCAGAGCCGGGCAGAACACCTGCAGGGCTGTCACCCCAGGCCTTGGCTCCTCTCAGAAGTTATGTCTCCCTTTGTTTTCCCTGGTAAAACAGAGGCTGCTGCTCTGTTACATTCACACGGCTCCTTTGTGTCCTTTCTGTTCAGCCTGGAGAAGGCTCCGGGGAGACCTGATAGCAGCCTTGCAGGATCTGAAGGGAGCCTACAGGAGAGCTGGAGAGGGACTCTTTGTCAGGAAGTCTAGTGACAGGACGAGGGGGAATGGTTTTAAATTGGAAGAGGGGAGATTTAGATGAGATCTTAGGAAGAAGTTCTTTCCTGTGAGGGTGGTGAGGCACTGGAACAGGTTGCCCAGGGAAGTTGTTGATGCCCCATCCCTGGAAGTGTTTAAGGCCAGGCTGGATGGGGCTTGGAGCAACCTGCTCTAGGGAGAGGTGTCCCTGCCCATGTCAGGGGGGTTGGAACTTGATGATCTTGAAGGTCCCTTCCAACTCTGACCATTCTATGATTCTGCGGTGTCACTTTGCCTCTGGTTTCAGTGGGACTTCAAGGTCTGCAGTCAGCAGGGCACAGGAGGGCCATGAAGCTGCCTCCCATCTCCTCATGCAGGGTGCTCCTGGGGCTGTTCCTCTCACTTTTCCCTCATGTTTTTCCTCAAACTTCTCCTCACGCTTTCCCCTTGCTGCTGGGCAGCGTTTTCCCCTTCCCTGAAGAAGTTTCCCAGAGGTGCCCCCAGCCTCCCTGAGGGCTCAGCTGTGCCCTGCGCTGGGACGGCGGGAAATGGCCCCGGGCAGCCACGGCCTCTCCTCACAGAGACCCTGTCACCAGCCCCGGGGCACGGGCAGCCCAAGCTGAAGGTGAGGGGGTGTCTGCAGGTAGAGGTTACCCCAGAGGACATTGTCCTTCCGAGCCCTCAACAGTAACGTGCTTTGGTGTCTGCGCTCAAGGGCTGCCATCTAAATCTTGGTAATGGCTGGTGACGTACTCGAGATTAACGTGATCTGATTAAGTGCATTTGAAGCAGCCTGCGATATGTGGTAATGTCTCAGGGATGGTGGCGGGAGAGTTTTGTGGTATGAGGAGATGGTTCTTGTGGTCTCCCTGTGCTGACTGAATTCCCACTGGGGAGGGAGGTTCCGTGAGGCGACCATGCTGTCTGCCTGCCGCTGAGGGCGGGAGGAGTGGATAAAGCCTGCTCTCAAGTCCTGTTACAGTTCACATCAAATGAATGCCACCCCCCTAAAAAAATATAATAATTTTTAAAAAATTAAATGGTATTTACCTTTTTTTGTTACCAAAAAAGCCCAACACGTTTGTGGTGATGAAAATCTGCCCTCTGGTTCCTTCTGCTTTTCCTTGGCAGCAGCACAGAGTTGTGCTGCACTTTTCCTTGCCATGGGCTTTCTGCCTCCTGACTCTTCTGTCTGATTTTGAGTCCATAGAAATCTGTGTAACCTGCGTTAGAACATGACCTATTTTGTGAATTTGTGCAGTGCTAAAACGGATGCAGAACTCACCAAATCAGCGTGGCCTTGCTGCTCTGTTTTGATATGCCTTGAATTTCTAAACCAGACGCCTGTTGTGTACAGCTGTTCTGATGGAAGAGATGCTTTTTGGTGGTAAATATGGAGAGCTGAAGAAGTGATTGCAGACATCACACAAACCACCTGCTTGCCTCAGGCAAAAGTCGTTTTCTTGTCAGCATGCTTAGAGATTTTTTCCAAAGGTTGCTCTGTGTTAACCTACATTAGTTACTCTCTGGTGTAGGTGGAATAGACCTTATCTCAGTCTGTACCTCTCAGAGATGTGCTGTGTCCTTTGGCATACTAAAACGGAGATTACTGTGTTCTTGTGAATTGAAGGGAGGAAGAAAGGTGCTGACTTAGTGGTATTAGTGGCAAGGTATTTGTGTGTGTAAATCCTCATCTGTTTAGACTCTGTCACCGTACGATTTATGAGAAATTTGTAACCATTTTCGGAGGAAGAAATTTTCTGTGGCTTGATGTTAGCATGAGATTGACTTGTGCTTTAATATAGGTTGTCCATATAACCCTGGCTGTTTCACTTGGCCTTCTGTTCTGTGAAGTGGGTTGCTAGCAATTGCCTGCATTGCAGATATATCGCATTAGCTCACAATCATACCTTAAATTTGTGAAACAATTATATGGGTAGTGAGAGAGATGTTAGTACCACGGAATTGTTACAGCTCATTTTAGAATGCATTAGTATGACTTTAAGGCAGATATTTATGTGTTTGGTTTTTGTTTTTTTTAAATGTGCAGACTGCTCTTTTTTTTTTTGGTGAAATGCACTATCATTATCTGAAGACAGTATCAGAAACAAAACTGCTAGTTGATTTGTCCTAGATGCCTGGAAGTAGGGTGGAGGATGCCTGTGATGTTGGATGTGTGATTGGAGGGCTTTTCTCCACTCATCAGGATTTTTCTCTTATCACAGTGCCTAAATATGTCTGTGGTAGTTTGAGCTCATTGGCATGGGGGCAAGAGGGGGAAACAGGTAAATGCGAGTTGAGATCCTGTCTTTCTTTTAGCACAAACCATTGGAAAAATGGAAAGAATTCTGAAAATAGTGTGGCTGTATTTTCCCTTTTATAACTAACACAACTGGAATTATAAGGAATGCCGAATTGTGCTAGGTGTGTGACACAGTAAATTTGACCAGCTGTAGCTGAGTTGGCCATGTGTGAACACCAATTAGTGTGGTACATGGTAATATAATCAGGAAAATCAAGATGAAATTAAGAAAAAGGGAAAGGTAAGCTGAATATCAGGTCATTTGTTACTACCGGGGGTTGTTAAAACTAAACTGCAGAAACTGTAGGCAGGGCCTGTGTGAGAATTTTATTCTGACTTTGTTACTACCAGGGGCTGTTAAAACTAAACTGCAGAAGCTGTAGGCAGGGCCTGTGTAAGAATTTTATTCTGAAAAGGTCTGGACAGTTTGATTTTTATCTCCAAGTTCTGTGCCCAGTGAAGCATTCTCTAGATAGCCCCTGACAGCTGGTGTACGTGGGATATGTTGACTTCTCTGCTAATGATCCAAAACAAACAAGTAAATATTGCTTATTGTTTGCTGCCCCATGGAAGCTGTGCTTGCACTGCATGACTTTGATTTCTGCAATGTCCCTGTGATGTCCCAGACTCTCTCCTCGTTCGTGCCCAGTACCAGCCAGATTCTTACAGATTGTGTTGGTATCCATGGAAGAGTGTGGGGAATCCTCAGAAGTTCTTGTGTGAAGGGTGTATTTGTGCTTCATTTACTGAGTAACATGCAACAAGCAAGCAATGAATTTAAAGTGGACAGTAGTCCATATTTCTCCTTCCTGGTTCTCTGCCTAGTGATATTGTAATATTAGTGAAGGAAGAGGTGGATGTCCGAAAAGAGAAATATTACTGCAGAAGGTTGAGAAATATATATGCCCTATATAAGCCATCTGGCATGGCAGGCCTGTGTGTGGCTGCGGCTCTTAAGATATGAAATCCTTTTTTCAGCTGGTTGGCTTTTGCAAAGGATTTAAGTCCCAAAAAAGTTTTGGGGTAATAGATGAAATGACAGCAAAAATGAGTTTTCAAAATCAAAGTAGTATGTCAAATTGTGCAGAGAAACTTTAATGTCAGCAGGATTCTTTTCTAGGTAGAACTCAAGTGCGCAGAAATAACTTCAGTGTACTATGGTTTGAGAGACTGCTTGTGTGTATAAGGACTTAGGATTGTGTGCTGGGCTTTTGATTTCCAAGTCAAACAAGTAGATGCTGTAAAACTTTATATTCTACCCAAGTATAGTTTCAAGCTCTCTGAATTTTTGTTACTAGAAATTAGGACATAGACATACTTGCCAGTGCTTAATTGCTGCCCCTAGACAATACAGCAGTACATTCTTGTAATAAAATTCACAACTCCCTTTACATCACTATTAATCTCAGTGATGCACAACGTTAACAGCTTTTGGAGTCTATCCAAGAAAAAAGTTTCTTAGATTGGCATAGCAAAAAGTTTTATATAAAATTATTAAAAAAAAAAAAAAATCTGGTTTGGAAATCACTGAAAAGGAAACCAGTGTTTTGAATCCTTTAAGCTGCTTTTCCTTTTTAAAGTTCTGCAGTGTCCACTGTCTTCTGTGGATATTCTATATCTGAATGTGGTTAAAGTAAGGTTTATACAAATAGCAGGATTACGGTTATTGGTCAAAGTATCCTCATTTGGACTTACATGTTTCTACAGAATCTCTATAGTAAGTAGTATAGAGAAAATAATTTTTCCTCACAGTGAAAATCTTATATTTTTCAACCAAAATCTGTCATAATTTATTTCCATTAAGCTAATTGCAATATTCCTGATACATTTCATAAGAATAAGGAAGTTTAATGTCTTGTTTAAGTGTATTGGTCAGAAGAAGGTGCCATTGACAATGACTTCGGGGGGTTATTTCTCGTTGTTCTATGCAAAGAAGTTTAAACTTCTTTGTGACTCCAGCATTACAAGAAGACTTCTCCTTGGAAATCTTCAGTACTATGGGTCGTCAAATGAGAATGCCAATGATGTGTTGGTCGGTTCTTTTTGGTTTTTTTACATATAAGTAGTTCTACCATGCTTCTATATTTAATACCTTTGAAAACAAAAATGTATACACCTCACACCCCCAAAAAAAACAATCCAAAACCAAGAGAGGATGGAGTCAGTGAAATGACATAATGACATTCTAATGAATCATGAAGCAGGAACAAGGAATGACAGATTAGTAATATGTTTAAACTTCTGTTTGAATGGACGATCCATCCAAGATCCCTTTGATCTATTGTACTTTCTGGGCAGAGAGTTATGCAAAGGCAAAGTCATTCCCTTCTTGTCACACAGAACATACTTTATGTTCTGTTGGCATTGGTAAAAGGGCAGCGAGAAACACTATGGAGGTGAATCCAACTACAATGTACAGTCCTGGGATGGTATCTTAGAAATCATTGACACATTTGCTGGGATTTCAGTTACAGTAATAACATTAAAGAAGATGCGTAGCTGCTGTATCTAAGAACAGTATCTAGTAGAGGTGTGTGGGAAATTGTTTGCAATCTCCTTCTCTGCTGTGTTTTTATTTGGATCAGCAGAAGACCAGAATTCTTATGATGGTTTTGAAGAGATAATCTGCAGAGGGGAAAAAACCTTTATTTAAGAAAGTCAAAATATCTCGTTTTTAAAAACAATTTAATCCTTTGTAAAACCAGATTACTACAAATTAACTTATATCTTAAAATGTAATTTGCTTTGGCTGAATGCTACAGATGGTTTGTGAAGTGTTTTCCTCCAGGCACCTGATAAGGAACAGGGATCTGTGCTAATTTTGTACCCACTTGCTTCTGGGATTTTATGTCAGGTTGTACGTCACTAGTGAGGACCTAAACATTTCTGTTACTTCTGATAATTACTTAGTGACATATGCAACTCTGAAAGACTGTTAATTGCCAGCAGACACATAGAAGGGGAAGAGCTGTATATAACAGAATAATATTCCATCTTCAGAGTTAGTTCTGGGCAAACTGGAACACCCTGGAAGCAGACGGGGGAAGTTTGTGGGGGTAGAATTCTTATGAACTCAATTTTGAGATTAAACTGGCCTGCCATGGTACTTGCAGCACTTTTTTTTTTTTGTTATCTGTTTGATGGGATGGGGAGTAGAAGGACCTTCAGATTAAAAAAGCAAGTTAAGAAGAGAGAGGTGGAAAACCCCACCAAAGAAATGATGAGCCTTGAATTATAGTAGAAGAGGAAGACACCAACAACTTTCTGTAAAAACGTAACTGTTTTCTGCCCAGTACTGTACCTTCATTCTTGTGCTTTGCTCTGCATGAATTGCCAAGTATTTCTGTTATGGTGTTGGAATTTCCCTCAGCAGTGCTATAAACCGGGTTTCTCCTAACACGGAGTTCTTCAGTGGAAAGGGAAGCTTGCTCAAATGTGGCAGCCAGCAAAGTTAACCGTCCCATGCTGTGTCCAGATTTATTACAGCAGATTCATTGGAACTGTAATTGTTTGTAGTGAATTCCCAGAATCCTCAGGTAAAGCCAGGTAGGAGTTGTATAGAGAGTTTCTATTTTAAGCATTTAGTTGAAAATACTATTGACGTTAGGATGTCGGTGGTACTTTTTTGCTCTTCAGTTAGTAACAATCAGCATGTTGACAAAAACATCAACAAATTACCAGCGATGTTTTCTTCATTTTTGCTTCATAAGAAGGATATACCAGATTATTATGGGTAACAACAGTATTGTGTCTCGTGAAGTTGTTTGCCATCTCTAAAAAGCAGAAAGTTTGTTCTAACGTGAAATTACGTTATTAAGTCTTATTGTGCAGTGACCTGGACAGCAAGTGTTGTTCCAAGGTTTATTTTAAGATCTTAGTCATATACAAAGTCTGATCCAAATACACAAGCTTTTGGATGAATGACCTAGTTCTGTATCATTTAAGCAGGTCGTATTTGCATTAGATAGATTTCTTCATTGGGGTTCGGCAGCTGATACTGAAGACTCCAGAGTGTTCATGTGTTCTGCCATTGTTGTGCTGGTATAATTGAGGTCAGAATTGGCAGTAACTCCAGTAAGGACCACAGCTGGTCCTTGTAGGCTGTCTTAGGCCTCACAATGAAATATTCTTTCTGCCCTAAAAGAGGAGCTGTTTGATTGGGAGCTGAGAGCTCTTAAAGTAAGTTGGTTAACAGTGCAATCTGCCCCAGTATGTCCAAGTTTAAGGTTAGCACTACACCACCAATGCAGTCTTCAGCAGTGCCTGGGCCCTTATTCTTAGCACAAGCTAGGCAAGGAAGGAAGCAGATAATTGTATTAGTGTTAAGGCTAAATGAGTCAGAAGCTATTTGTTTGCATGCACAAAGTCTCCTATTCTAAAACCATGCACTTCTGTCACATGTAAGCAAGAGAAGTCGGCATCAGTCATTGTGTATAGCTTCTGTGAGATACTAAAATCTGTGAATGCAGAGCTGAGAAGCAAGTATTCATATTGTGTGTGGCCAGAGGGATCCTAAGCAGCAGATCTCCAGCTTTCCAAGGGAAGAGGAAGACTGGTCTTTTCTGTGGCTCTGTATTGCCAGGCAGGAGCAGCACCTGCAATGGAAATTCTGGGGCACATGAAAATCTGGTGTGGAATCTGCTTCTGCACAGAAGCCCTTCAACAATACTTTCTAGCTGATAATGTCTTCTGGAAGAAGATATAAATAGGGAAATAATACATAAATCAATAGGATATCACATCACTA